>BHFT01047610.1:0-12515 GCA_004320025.1 Laticauda laticaudata | reverse complement strand
TGTCGAGTTTTTGGCTATTTAATCGATGAACAAGACATCGACCCACCAAAAAATAAAGTGAAGGCTATAAAAGAATGCTCCTAGGCCCAGGTAACAAATTGAGCTTTCACCACATTCCTAGGCCTCATAAATTTTTTACAACGTGTTCCTGCCCACTAAGGCAAAACCAATAGCAGAACCCCTACTCGACTGCTAGATAAAAAAGCCACTTACTGGGGCCACCGAGAACAAATAAGCATTCCAGGTATCATCAAGGATGCTATTAACGTCCAACAGCCTTTCTCATCCGAATGTCAGCCAATACCTCGCCTTGACGGTCGCACCTGCTGATGCGCCCTTTGGAGTCAGAGCACCAGATCTGAGGCCAACCACGCTACCAGCGCATGCAAGAGACGGCACCGGTCCACCTATTTACTCCGACCGCTCCTCCTAGCTCGTAACGCATTTCATACCAACTCGATAAGCAAGCCCTCGGCAATTCCACTGCCGCGATTCATAAGATTTGTTTGAGTAGAACTTTTTCTCACGACAAGACTAACAACGATCACAAACGCCCACTCTCTTGGAATCCCAACCGAGGCAACACAGTCAACCCGAAACATGATCTGATCACCTAGAGATGAAGAGGGTGCTACTGAGTTCCTCCTCAGCTAGCCCCCTGATCCTATCGACGTCTGTGATAGCTGTGGATCATACACCGACCCGGTAAAACGCACATCACCAACAGTCGCCGCCTTGCCCGTGGAGCTGTTCCCCCACTGCCGCATTCACCAAAGAAGACGACCTGTCAACTACCTCCAACCTCTCAGTTGAGACCTGCCTGACCTGCACTGACTGCAGCGGACATCGAGCGAGAAAGCCACAGTAAAGACCCTTGGCGCACACCATATTTATTTGGGAGCGTAGAAGGGTGCTGGTCCGGAGGGAAACACCCAAAGCCTGAGATGTTTAAAACCATGTTCGTACCGAACAACAGACCGAACTGTCCATAAAAAAAGGTTGCATTTAATGGCAGGTGACACAGGGTGGGGATTCCAACATCTCCAGCGAAGACATCTCTGGGCACCGTTTCAACTGAGGAGGCGACAACCAGGCATAGCCAAAATGAAAGGCCTGGCCAGGATTAGTCTTGGTCGGCACAGGGCTGCGACAAAGACTAACATTGAGCTGCAGTTCGCATACTAGCCATAGACTTGGTAAAAATCACGAGCCTACGCCCCCTACAAGCACAGTGAAGAGACTGGGAAATCTCCCCGGGGTCCATGGTCTACGAATACATCATTGACTTTGTGGACAACACAAGGGAACAACATTTTTTAGAGTCGTGGAATGCAACTCGAGACTGGTTGGATAGTCATTCCTCATGGCTATCCAAACCACCCTCAAAAGCTGTAATAAAAACAGCTAGACAACTTCTTTGCAACACATGACTTACCTGATTACTGGTTTCGGATTAATGTGGGCCCCAATTATACAGCATATTGCAATATCGTAACAGTATCTGCTGCCCCAGCGGTATCCGACGCTCGTTAACTGCTACTGAGAGCATCCGGCCTTGTACGAACAGCAGGGCTGAACGCATGGTCCAGTGCAGCTAAGAGGGCCTAAGAGAAATGGACAAGGGGATGTACAAGACAAACGTACCAACTGACGTACTAACTTTGCACGCATATTACCCCTAGCAACACAAACCAATAAAAGCCCAGCAGAATCCTAATGGGAATGAAACTACGTTCCTTACCTGGACAGATTGCACCCACTTACCACCTGGGATAAACCCCTGATTCCTCCAGCAAATCGTATTTTGAAATCTGCGCCTTGGTCTATGCCAAAAAACTCCACGCGGGGACACATTGTGGCCTTCCAGCACCATCACCTCAAATTACAGCTCTCCCGGACGTCACGATACTCTTAGCCGACGGGTAGGGAATGGAAGCGCACATGAGCCAGCCTTCATTCCCACCACCTCGACATGACAAAAAACACCATAGGAATCAAAAATAAATACTCGATCTAAACAACGCAGGGTGGGGGGAATGACAAATAAGAATTAAAAAAGGGAGAGATGAACGCTCCCAACACAAGACAACAAACACTACAAAAGGACCAATTTACCTAAACAAAAACCAGCATCTCACTGTTAATGCAACCCAAGAAAGAGCAATCAGGAGCAGGAGAGCGAAGCGAGGCCTTCCTGGAACTGGAGGTCACGCAGCAGTTCCCATTCCGTCTTCCCAAAATCAAAAACGCGCCCCGAGAGACTAAAGCGGGACGGCACAGGCTGAGCTCATACCCTTTCCAGAGGTTCCATGGAGAAGAGACTCAAAGAAAACGATCCTGTCTCGAACCGCTCGAAGCCCACGCGCAATGAGCCTGCGCAGGTCAAACCAGGACTAGACCCCACTACCTTGCATGATTACGTAATCGACGTTGGCCTGAACTTAAGGGGGAGGGCGTGTTCTACAAGTTCCCTCTTTCTAGAGTTGGCCACGAAAGGCCACGTACTCGGATTGGTTATTTAAGAACCCAACTGGAAGACCCGCGCAAAACAGCTCTGGATACAGTCATAAAGAGTGTCATTGGCCACAAGCTGCAGGCAAGCCATATAAAAAGGCTGCTGCGGCTTGGGATCTGTCCGTCTTGTTCCGTATACTTTTGCCTTGCGAGTTTAATAAATAGTTGTTGTTTGGAACCCGGTCTCACGCGCTTCTTTCCGTACCGAATACTCATGATATTTATTTCTTCTAAATAAAGTCCCCAAAACTGATTTTCTTTCTTTTTATCTTTCTCAGGAATTTCATCATAAGTGTAAGATTATCTTTTTTGTAAATCCATAGTAAGAAAATTGTGCCAATTTATTTTTCTAAGTTAAAATCCACACATCCAAGTAATTTTTTTGGTTATGATTCATGTATCCCCTTTAAACTACTAAAATCTCAGTGGATATCATTTGTAGGTCCTGTGTAACATCTTTGTCAGTACCTTGTATCTTGTCAGTTTGAAATCCACATCAGCCAATTTTCAGTTAGATCCTATCTACTCTTTTAAGCCTAGTTTTGTAGTGTCAGGCAGCTTGAAAAGAAGGACATGGCTGCTCTTTGCCAAATATCCTTGAATTCTTCCAAAGTTTTTTTTAAAAAAAAACTTTTGTACATTCTGTATCAGTGGGCTTTCTTTAATTTTTTTTTATTCTTTCTGGTTCCCTTTAGTAACCAGTCTTCAAGGTCTCTTCTTGCTTTACTTTTATCTTAACCATAACATTTTCCCAGGAAAAGTTTTCTTATACTTCAATTCAAAATCTTTATATATTTTAAATAATATTTTAAGTTTATTTAAGTTTATTTTAAGTTTTAATATTTTAAGGAAATATCATTTCAAAATCTTATTTCCAGTCAATCTGACTCTTTAGTCAATTTTAAAACTTTTCGGAATCATGCTTTTGATGTTTATTTCTAAATTAAAAAGGTTTTTTTCCTTTTAAGTTTTAAAATTACATCAAACTTCTTATGTTGTGGATTGAAGGAAAATCTGTTTGTGGAGCAAAGAACCTTCAAAATCTCTCATAGACAATCACCACACCATACTTATAGCCATGGAGTTGCTGTGGTGCTCCACTACAATAGAAACCCACTGGAGCACATTTAGGAGAGAGGCATTTCCCCCAACTTTTTCCAGTCTGTTTAACAAACAAGTTGACCTTCAGATAAATTTTATTAGAGACCAACCCAGCCAATCTGACATTAAACAGCACCAGCTGGAATCTAGCACCACCTAAGGTTCTATGACCTTATGACCCAGCAGAGATGTGGGCTGAGGGCTGAAGTAATAGTTTTGGGGACTGCAATTGTAGGTTTGAGTTATTATGGTTACACTGAAGGGCCATTAACAAATATTCAAATAAAATATTCAAATATTTTTGCACAGTAAATGGTTACCACAATCTGTCCAATTTCTGCTGTTGTCCCTGATCTCTTTGTTGTGGCATTGAAAGAAAGAAGGTCCTTCCAAGCACATCTTGGCCTTCCTGACACTGATAGTGGTAAATAGATAGTAAATAAAATTAGGTAATTTTATATGCTTCTTGACAGCCCAGATGAACTTGCAGTACTACACTTTATTGTTGTTATAAAAGTCAGGGTGTTAAAAAAGATAAACCAGGCAATTTCCTCATTGCAAAGAGGTTGATTTAAGGGAGAGGGCATTCATCTATCCTATCTGAAAGAAGAGATGGTTATGCAGTCATGTCTGCATTTTAATCACAGCCACAGCCATAAAAGTCATTAAAATACTCAATGTTCTGATGCAGTTAAAAAAACAAACCAACAAAACAAACCAGCAATGAGTCAAAATAGCTGCCAGTTTTATAGTACCAATAAGGAATGCCTTCCTCTGAGTTATGTGCTTAGGATAAGTTGTTAGGAATAGCTAGTTGATGTAGCAATGAATTTATTTCAGGTAATGTGGTAGATGTTTTAGACTGTGTTAGTAGAAAGCATGGAAGAAGGGCAGCTGAACCTGCTGTGGGACAACCCAAGGAGGTGATTACAGTGCAGGGTTTTTATTTCCTATTTCACTGTTTTGAATGTTTTATTTATTGGCTTTATTGTTATTGACAGCCACTCAGATTGCTTAAGATGGGCAACCATATAAATCTTTTAATTAATCAATTAATGTCCATCAATTTAATAGGAAGGTGATGCAACCTTAAGTAAAAATATTAGTTTCCAAAAGTCTACCTTCAAATTCAGGAATCAAATACATACACCAAGACCTTGATACCACTTTGCCCAACTTTCTGCTTTCCAGACATACATGGACTGAAACATCTAGAATTCTCAACCAAGGTGGGCATTTGTCAGTGCCAACACATCAGGATTACCACAGCCTTTGTCCTCCCACACCAGCAGAACATGATTGTCTGAGAAAAATCAAACAGCAGAGACAAAAGAGGTGAATGATTGATATAGATAAAACTATGCTATTTATGACTAAATTTCATAAGTTTTCACTTTTAAGAAGTTTATTAAAGAAAGGTTCAACCTAGAATAAAGGAGAAATGTCCTGTCAGTAACAACAATCAGTGGAATGGCTTCCCTCCAGAAATAGTGTGTGCTCTATCACTGAAAGAATAGATTAGGAGAATTTAAGAGGACAACCATTTGTCTGGAATAGAACGGTCTCATGCTGATTACTTTTTTAGATTAGATTAAAAGAGTTGGAAGTGACCTCGTAGGTCATCTAGTCCAACCCTCTGCCCAAGCAGGAGACTCTACGCCATTTCTGTCAGATGGATACTATAGAAATGATCTCTAAAAGTGTAGCATCAAACAGGGAGTTGGAGTAGAAAAGGTATTTCCTAACTTTGCTATTCTATATTCTGACTCTGCACTTCCTCATTTTTATTTATATTATATTATATCTTTTTTTCATTATTTGATATTTAGGGTATTCCATGTGACAAAATATATTCCAGTCTAATTCATACTATCACTTAACCTCGGTATTACTATTTTGAGAAAAATTGTTAGAACTGCACTATTTTACTATAATATGATAATTTTTTGCAACATATGATTTTCCACCTTGTGATTTCATTGTATTTGAAAAAGCCTTTGTTACTAAATAAGCTAATGGATCATCCCTGGTTTTTCTACACAGTATATTGATTCTGGGATTCTATTTTGTATCTCTTCATGAAACCAAAAATAAAATGAAAAATAGAGTACAATTTAAAAATAAGCAGTTTAATCATTGATTTGTCATTATTAAAACATTCTGCCTGGTATTTTGTTTTGTTATTTGTACCAAGGCAGTTTTTATCTGTCTGTCTGTCTATCTATCATAATCTAATTTCTATAGCTTAGCAGGGGTCCCCAAACTTGGCAACTTTAAGACTTGTGGACTTCAACTCCCATAATTGAAGTCCACAAGTCTTAAAGTTGCCAAGTTTGGAGAGCTCTGGCTTATTAGATGATATTCAAGGACTGTATGATAAAAAAAACAGACAGTTCCTTTTACAATTCTGTAGTCCCTTAATTAGGGTTACAGTCGGATGACTGGATGGAACTGAGTGTTTATTGGCCAGATGCCCTTCGTGATACCATGTGGAGTTTGCAGCAGGTATTTTTTTCTTTCTGCCTTAGGAGAGAAACATCTGCTGCTATCTAGGATTGAATTTAAACCTTCCAAGTGGGAAGCGAACGTCTTCACCACTAGGCCACCATTCAGGTAAATTGCTTCTAATGCCTTTATAGAAAAACAAGTTTGTTTCCCACAGTGGTACAATGTTGTGATCTTGGCAAATGGGAATCTTTGTTAGCTTGAGAAAATGTCTATCTTTATATGTTGTTGTTTTTTTAACCACGAATTCTAAATAGCCTAAAGTCCATGTCACACTGCACCAACGGATGCAAAGAGGATGTAAAACGGAGAGAAACGCTTGCCATCCGTTGGAAAACGCGATGTATCCGTTGTGTACTCACTGCGTCTGTGATTCATACTCTCTACCCATCCAACATCCGTCTACTGTGATTTCATCCGCTCAAAAAGTTTTGAGCTGCACAAACTTTTGAGCGGATGAAGTATCCAACGCGTCCATTATACATCGCTACGCAATCGGGGAAACATCCGTTATACGTCCGTCATTATCCGTTACACGTCCGCTATATCCGCTAGGCATCCACTGCATATCCGCGCAACTCAAATCCACTCCAGCGGAAAACGGACACAGGGAGGAAGCAAAACGGACGATGGAATGGACCACCAGCATTGTACACGGACCAGTAGAAAGGATGAAAGCGGATGAAAGCTCGGATATAAAGCATTAAAACGGAAAAACGTTTGTATAGGGGGATGTATCTTCGGAATATTTAGCGATGTCTGAAGATGTCTGGAGGATGCAGAAGCGACACATATGCAGAAAAACCGATATTTCCTATAAAAAGGGGAGGAAATCACCTGGATCTCACTTTCAGTCCAGCAGACGTGGAGTGCACACCTCTTCAGCCTTGTTCTTGCTCTTCCACGCATCCCATGTCTTCCCCACCATGGATCATCGCACGCTCCTTTTGGTAGCCCTCCATCATTCAAACACCAGAACCAAGCCCTCATTCAGGCTCTTTCACCTTTTTCTATGGGAAGAAAAGGAGGCGGCCAAGAAGTGTGTGGGTCCAACGATGGATCGTGAGAAGAGCCAAGTATGGGACTGTATGCAACGCTGATGGTGGAGCTGAGAATGAAGTACACTTGTGCATTCCAGAACTTCATGAGGATGCTGCAAGCCATGTGTTTGACGAAATTGTGGAGTGTCTGAGACAAGGTTGACCAAGGCGAAACACCAAACTTCCTTGACCCTGGGCTGAAGGTGGCACGACTCTGTGCACCTGGCCTCCGGGACCACATAACAGAAACCTGAGAGGGTGCCACACAACACCATCAGTATTTGGTCAGAGAAGTGGTGCAGGCCATCAATCGAAGAATACGTGGAGGAGCTCCTCCAGTGTCCCACCACTGAAGGCTGGAGGAAAAGTTGCAGAACAGTGGTATCAAGGTGGAACTTCCAACCACACCAATAGATTGGAGTCATAGATGGGAAGCACGTGGCCTGCAAAAGCTCCAGCCAACTCAGGGTCCACTTATTTCAACTACAAGGCTTCTTCAGTATCATCCTCTTCGTCATGGTCAATTGCTGACTACAAGTTCATGCACATTCTGATGCTTCAGGCAACGGGTCAGCTTCAGATGCCCCAGGTATACAATGCCAGTGACCTCAAGGAGGGGCTGGAATGCAACCTCATCATGGGCTTCCCAGATCCAGACCCCATACCCAACAAGACACGCAAAGATGTGCCCCTACTTTCCATTGTTGGGGGAAATGACGCCTTCTCCCTCAGAACCCACCTCATGAAGCGCCTACAATTCCAGACTCCTCACCCGTGAAGAGAGGATCTTCAAATACAGGCTGTCCAGGGCAAGACCGGGTGGCTGGAGAATGCCTTGGGCATCCTGGCCAAAGGGTTCCAGGTACTTCTCACCACCATGCCAGCATCGCCCAAAGACCGTGAAGAGATCGTGGGAGCTTGCTGCATCCTGCACAATCTCATGTGCACACCGCTACCCAGTCCCTTGCCAGAACAGCTCAATGGACCTCCAACAAGGCAATGGGGACATGGAGCCTGGGGAATGTGAGCAAAAGCGAAAACCTGATCGACACTGTGGATGTACCAGGCCCCAACAGAGCTTCACATGAAGGGAAGAAGCAGAGCAACCTCCTGAACACTGGGAGCAGGTTCAGGCTGGGCCTGGAGGGTGGTGCAAGCAGCGCCGTGATCCTCTCTTTCATCACCTGGTACTGGGCCTCGGGCATGTCCATGAGGGTCTGGGTCAAGTAGGTGAGGAAGGCTTGACGGTTTGAGGATGGAATCTTGAAGTGTACCAGCTGAGAGAGGAATCTGCACTGTCACTTGAATGGTGTCCCTGATCTCCAGCAGGACGAGTGTGGCTCTGTCCTCCGGTCTGCCTCTCTGCCTGCTTTCTGTGAGGGTGGAAGCTGAGGATGGGTGTGGGTTGGTCCCTGGTGGTTGCTGCTTCTTCTTGCTCCATGGTGTTGAGAGAATCCTCCATGTCCTCGGCAATAGGGTGTGCAGCTGTCGGGGAGGTCTCTGTCACAGGGCGCTCTGTGGACGCACCTGCCTGGACACGGTCGCTGTCTCCTGGCCAGAAGAGGACTGGCTGTCCTGTGGCTGGCCTGAGAGTGAGATTAAGACAGAGGGGCTGCTCCTTGGTGGTGGACCTCACCCTCCAGGAAGCTGCACTTTGCAATGACGTAGCTCTCTCCCGGTCAGTGAGCTTAACTGCGGCCTGGCAGACTTCTTCAGGTGCAGCTATCCGTACAGATGTGCATATGCTTCCATCACCCAAGGAGGACATCAGCAGTGTAGCCCAGGCTCTCCACCTTCTGTCTCCATGCTGCCTGCTTCCGCATGGGTGTCTCCGATAGAGCCTGGTGGCCCTTCCTCCATACTGTACTCGTTCGTCCTAGTCCACCTCCAGCACCTCCTCCCTCGCTCCTCTGCTATGGAGTACTGCTTCCTCTCTCCCTCTCCTTGCCTTGCCTCTTCCCTCCCTCTGGCAGGCCTTCAGCAGCAGGAGCCTTCATCATCAGGGCTTTCAGGGCTTTGGGGCTGGTTACCACCAGCAGCAGCAGGAGAAGCAGCAGTAGAAGCAGCACCAGCACCAGCAGCAGTAGAAGCACCAACCAGCAGCAGCAGTCAGAAGAAGAGCACAGCAGCAGCAGGACGTCAGCACCAGGGGGTGGGATGTAATCTGTCCTTCTTGCCAGGCGCTGGCAGAAGATGGCAACAGGCTTTCGTCTTTCTTCCCATGGTGTTTCTCCTCGAAGATGTGTCTGGCAGCAGGTCTTTCCTCTGAATTGGCTGGCCTCGTGCGAGCTGCTTCTTTTATATCCATGGGGGCTGACGCAATGCATCCTTCCCACAATGCGCAGTGAAAGTGCGACGCATCTGCTCTGCATCTGCTACAACATCCACTATTGCATCTGCTTCATCCCGCTACGCATCCGCTCGTTTCCGCTATGCGTCTGCTTGATGACTATGCTCCCCCTGGAAGCCCTGCGGACGTGCCATCCGCTTCCATCCACTTTCATCCGCTAGGCTTCCATTGAGCATCTGTTTTACATCCGCACTGACGTCTCCCCCCGTCGTCTTTCTTGTGTCTCTTTATCGCACAATTTTTGCCCCTTTTGAGGTGGTATAAGAACGGATGGAGCCACCCCCGGATTTTTGGCCATCCACTGTGTCCTTTTACATACGTTTTGCATCCGTCGGGCGATGTGACCTAGCCTTAAGCTGGAACATTACTAAAACACAAATTCTGTGGTAAACACTGTTGCATATTTCATACTGCCATTTCATTGTATCCCCAGGTTTTCCTATGTATTTGCTTTTATGCCAAGTTATAGGTTCTAAAATCCTTTTAGTTTACTGAGAACATATGACACATCCATTAATATTCTTAATAGATTCTTATTTAGCAGTTCATTTACTATAGAGTGACAGTTGTGGATTGAATAAAATGATCTGTTCAGCAGTTCAGTCATACCCAAGAAGAATTTTTATGTAAAGTCTTATATGAAGTCATTGATCAATTCCTTGCTATAGATGTATGGGTAATAAATGCCCATTTGCTACAATTTATCTTTAATAAGAACCATATATTTGAAGCAAGGGATGATTTTATGTGTGGGCAAGTTCATTTTCAGGTTTTTGAATGAAACAATAAAAAGCTATCCAACTGGTTTAATTATGTCAGTGCAAGGGCTTATCATTCACTTCCACTTCATAAATGCTACTTAGATTTTAATTCCAGGTGTTCTGCATGAGGTACACTTGAAAATAAAAATTGCATTAGCAATTATTTCAGAGTGACCCATATTAAGAAAGGTCTGGCAAAACAACTAAGAGAAATGCTTCTTTTTACCTAACTTTAAACATCAAGTGAATTGTTATAAAGAAAAGGAATGCTTTTGCACAAGTCTTCCTTGTGTTCCAATTGCGTCCTTTCCTTATACTGGAAGACTTTCAGATGTCACCCATATCCTAGTCATCTCACAGCTGGACTACATGTAAGTCCCCATTTAGCAATTGGCTTGTTCAATGATGATGTGAAGTTATAACAGTGCTGAAAAAGTAACTTTATTATTGGTCCTCACAGTTACGATCATTGTAGTGAGCAGTGGTCATTTGATCACCATTTGTGAGCTTCCCAGATGGCTTCTAACAAACAGACTCAAGAGAGAAGTGGGCAGTAAAATCTCAAGTCACAATCATGTGATGTCTCATTTAACAGTTGTATCATTTAGCACTGGGACTGCCTATCCAAAGACTACTTATATTGAGATGTATTCCAGATGGGGCAGCCCTTGAACACCATGCAGAAGATGCTGCTGATTCTGAATGCAGTAGGGCAGATAATACAGACAGTCCTCTACTTACAACAGTCCATAGTGACTGTTCAAAGTTACAATAGTGCTGAAAAAGTGACTTATGACCCTTTTTCACAGTTACAATCTTTGTAGAATCCCCATGATCATGTGATCAAAATTCAGATGCTTGGCAATTGGTTCATACTTATGATCATTGCTGTGTCCCAAGGTCATGTGACCCCTTTTACGACCTTCTGACAAGCAAAGTCGACTTATCAACTAAAGTGATTCACTTAACAACTGAGGAAAGAAAGGTTGTAAAATGGGATAAAACTTACTTCACAAATGTCTTACTTTACTAAATAAATTTTGGGCTCAATTGGAGTCAATCAAGGACTACCTGTAATTGGCATTTCTCACTCATCCACACCTCATCACTGCTTCCCAAACTGCAAAGTTGCTTGTAGTCGTCCAGGTTGTTGTGGTCTGTCAGCTGCCAGTGGAGCTGGCGGCCGAATCAAATGAGGAGGAGGTTGGGGAGGAACTTGGGCTAGTTCTAGAGGCTGGGAGATGCTCTGTGTCAGATGCAGAGATAGAGCCAGGGCTGTCTGACATTTCCCAGAGAGGCAGCAGGCTTTGGAGGCTGTTATGAGTGAGGAGAAAGAACAACTAGGGCCTGTTCCAGACATATGTATGTGCAGAGCTGTTAGGAGAGAAGAACAATGGAGGACAAGGAGTCAACTCGGGAATCAAAGCCCCTCCTGGCTGAGGACTAACTAGGAGGAAAGGGGAATGGTTGTTGTAGGAGACAACAGTTCATCTTCCTGAAGATTTTGCTCATTGTGTTTTGTGCCATTAACTTAATTTACAGTCTTTCACTGGGAGCTCATGGCCTTACAATTATTGCAAGGAACTGAAAAGGTCTGTTGCTGCCTTTAACTCTTTGAAGGACTATTGCCTGGACTTTTCGGTGGGTGAATGCAATTAATTCCAAAGAGGTAAATAAAGAGGAGGTTTTCATAACAAGAAGCAAATCTATTTCTTGCTTCTGCTAGGGCTGGGTCAGAGCACACGGACAATTCAGTGTACAATTCAAAGCTGTCACCTATAAAGCTCTTAATGGCATATGGGTGGATTATTTGAGAGGATGCCTGTCTCTAATAGTTTCTGTCATCAGCTATGATTGAACAAAGCAGATACCTTCTGGGTCTCAGCAGTGAAATACTGCCATCTCTTGAGACCAAGAAAACATATTTTCACTACTGTGGCCTTTAAAGCAGCATTCCTTTCGAGTTGACAATTTTGAAGTTGGTATTTGTGTGATTCTGTTTGGGCTTTCTTGATTTTCTTTTCATGTTAATGTATTATTTCAAAATTGTAAGACACCAAGTTAAAAGTGTGTTCCATTCGGAAATAAGTTGCGCGAGACCGGGTTCCAACAACAACTCTTTTATTTAACTCAGTAAAGTAATGGTAACGGAACAAGAGTCCAAGCTGTGGCAGCCCTTTTTATAGTGGCTTGCTCGCAGCTTGTGGCCAATGACACCACTTTAAGTGTTCCCACCATCAGGCA
>BHFT01047608.1:0-24360 GCA_004320025.1 Laticauda laticaudata | reverse complement strand
TGCGGGGAGAGAGAGAGAGAGAGAGGGAGAGATCCTCTTGGGCGAGCGCCTTCCCTTGGAAGGTGGCAATGGGAGCACCTGAAGCCAAGTGTCTCCACAGGGCTCTGGTTGCAGGGAGGAGCCCTGACTGGCCGCACGTGGCTGCACCAAATGCCGTGGCGTTCTTCTAATGCTGCGGCAGCAAGGGAGAAGGGAAAGCAATGGTGGTGGAAGGTCTCCCGAAAATCCAAGCTGTCACCGTCCACCCACCCAAGGATTCAAGGAGGGGAATTAAGTCACCCCTGAAAAGAGGGCATAGCCGTTTTTTGGGGGGTCAAAAAAAAAATAAGGCCTGGCCTTATAATGTGAGAAACACGGTACTTGTTAGCTTCTGGATGGGATTTTCCATCCTCTCCATGGCTTCCTATAGAAGGCTTCTGTAGCTGTGTTTTCTTAATCAGATGTCCTGTTGCATTGTGTAAATCTTCAGGAGGGACAATTTGCTTGGAAGCATCCAGACAGCCATCTCCTTCCAAAGGTTCTGCATATCTACCTTGAGGATCTTTCCAGATTTTTTATACATATCATATTATGTCAAAAACTATCAGAATAAGATTTATTTCTGGCCCATTTTTAATAGCAAGCAGTCATTGGCAATTCCATGGCATTTAATAAAATAAAATGCATAAAAGAAAAATAGATATTTTAGTATTTGACAATACATTTCAGCTGAGAGCTGAATTACACTTCTGAAAAACCAGTACGCAAGAGCTTTGCTAATATCTAAGGGACTGCACGAGACATGACTATCGTGAATATACAAAAGCAAATTGTAAAATCTCTTGCTCTACAAAAGAATTCTAGACATATTTCTTTAATGTCATGACAACAGATGTATTCAACTTCCTTAACAAGATAAACATAAGCAACATTCATTCAAAATCATTGTGTTTTTCCTGTGTCATTGGTTCTTTTTCTCCCTAAAATTTAATGGTTCTCGATTTGTCCTTGTATATTGGTCCTCCAAATTTCCCAGCAACCATGATGGGAACTGTAATCCAACATACCAAGAGAGCACTAGGTTGGAGAAAAATTGTTAGTAGAACAGTTTCTTCAAGCTTCACTCTTAAATCAGATAACTTGGGGGGGCGGGGGGGTCAGCCTTATTGACTTCCTATGCAATGAATGACCAGCCTGCAATATCAGGACATTGAATCCATCCTGGAATATAAATAGTGCTGAGAAACAATCTCCCAAGTCTTAAATATTGTGGAGAATATTTGGTTCTCAAAGACACCCCTATATTCCTGTGATAAAAATGTGAAAAAATAATATCACAGAGAGCTAAAAAAAACCCACTCCTTCAAAAAGAAAAGCAGTAAATTCTCATTTGTACAGAGCCAGTTTCAAATGTTGCCCTTTTCCCTTTTAAATCCCTACTTACTCCACAGAAGTGGAGACATGCTGGTAACAGAATTTCTACTTGGACACATTTATCATTGTCATGGGCTATTTTTAGCCATGCTTCTTGGGAATGAGGCGAAAGCAATTTGTTAGACAGCAGGATGATGCTGACAGCTATTTATCTTAGCAAGATTAGGGCTCCCGGTACATGCCTGACTAATGGTACACAAATGTTTTAAAATAATGCAGGGTTGTTTTGCTTTTCTTACGTGCATTTTCTTACGGGCTACCTTCCCACCCACTTTCCAAGACTGAACATGCTTAATTGCCTTGACAAAGGTTGGAAAATTAAAATGGAGAGTAACCTGAAGAAATAATAAGAGCTGAAATATTACAGGTAAAATTCTCAGGACTCTTCATTTATGTTTCTACCCCACCACATCCCAAACCCCAGTCTTGTTCCATCTGGCATGCAGATGGGCAATAGTGTCATTAACCTTTAAGTATGGGCCTGGGGACTTTATAAGAATTGTCCAAGATAAAGCTCCTCCTTTACCTCTTCCTCCTCCTCCTCCACTTATTATGACAATTGTATATTAGTTTATTAAAAATGTACTTTGCTCTTTGTGTGAATATACATTGATATTAACCATTGATTTCCTCCTCCTTCTCTTATATTAACATTTTTTAATTTAACTATTTTTTTAATTAAAATAATGTATTTTACTCTGTTAGTGGGAATAGACACTGATGTTAATCATTGATTTCCTCCTCCTCCTCTGATTATAATAGTGTATTTATTTATTAAAATAATGCATTTTGCTCTCTTAGTGTGAATATATCCTGATATAAATAATTGATTTTCTCCTCTTCCTCCCTTTCCCATTTTGCCCGTTGAGACTTTTCCTAAGCATTTCCCTGGTGTTTGAGGGACTACATCTGGCAGCATAGCTTTCTTCAGCAAAAGAACTGTTGTGAGACTGCCTGGGGATAAAAATCAGCAGGCCTGTCCCAGAGGCGTTCAGGATAGCAGTGGATAGAGTCAAATCAGGTGTCATTACTCTAGGGTTCAAAGCAAAGTGCAAATGTATAATATTTGCAGTCATCCACCAGTGCTTATTGCGACCACAGCTGAGAACGCCCTTTAGTTCAAGAATTCTCTCACTACTCATTACAATTTCTTATTGTCAACAGGCTACAGCGTCACTCCGCTTTGTAAATAAACACTCTAGTCTAGAGCAGCATTTCTCAACATTGGCAGCTTTCAGAGGTGTGGACTACAACTCCCAGAATTCCTGAGAGTTCTGAAATTGTGAGAGTTGTAGTCCACACCTCTGAAAGCTGCCAATGTTGAGAAACATTCCTCTAGAAAAATAAGAAAAGCAGACTGTTAAACCAAGAAGAGAGAACAGAGGACTGAGCTGGGAAGCAGCTTGAGGCAACCACATTGCCTGAGGTGGTTCACATGGGGTGAAGGAGAACCCAGGAGACTTCAAAGGAAGAATTCCACCTCCATTCTGCCTTATGGGGATTTCTGTTTTTCAACTGCCATTTTGCAAAACAGCAATAATTTGGTGGCAGGGAAAATTCAGCTTGGTGACCATAAAATCTTATTTTCTTAGAAAAGGCAATGATACTTCTCGATAGTATAGTCCATTTATTTTATTTTTCTACAAAGGGCAGGAAGAGTCTTGAACGTTCACTGCATGAGTGGGAGAGTCAACATGTCTGTGACATGTAATCAAAGCTTCACCTGTATTTTAGTACTAGCTCGATACCTGTACTTTGCCATAAAACTATGTAGTCGGGTTTAGTTTTTGGGGAGGAAAATAAGGAAAAACAAATTCTGCCTCTGCCTACCAGCATCCATTGATATTCATGTGGCTAGTGTCCTGTCAGTGTGTGAGAGAGTTGAGGTCCATTTGGAAACAAACAGTATTTGCTCTGTGAGCAAGGAGACAGCAAGGAGCCTGGGCGTGGCTTAGCTGAACTATTCTGTACTAAAGCTGCTTGGTGCTATGAAACTAAAACTGAAACTGAAATTCCTCTCCTCTGCTTGTGTTTTGCATTTGGAACATATTTCTTTTCAGGTGGGGAGGAGGAGTTGAACTCCTTGGCATCACAGCATGTTAATAATAATATATGAAATAGTAATGCTCTGATGGTCATTTAGAAAAATATTTTCTTAGTGATCACCTAGAAGCCAAGAGGAACATATGTGGCAAATTTCAAGTTTGTAGGCTTTACGGTTCTGGAGATTTTGTGATGATATGATGCATGGATGGTATTTTGGCATAATACAATATATAATATATATATTGAAAGCCTCCAACTGTGTTGTATTATAATAACACAATCAAACCAAAACTCCAAGTCCAATAAACACAGACCCAAAGAACCTCCGCAACTCAATCAGATGGTAGAAAAAACCATCCTGGCACAACAGTAGGCTAGCCTCAACATTTAAAACTAACGCCTGTGAAAGCCTAACCCACATACGAACTCAAATAGAAGAAGCCTGAATGATGGCAAGATGAGATGTTCTGCTGAAACGTTGCTACAACTTTAACAGTCACTAAAGAGTGGGATAATACCCGAAGGAAAAGCTAACACCAACAACACACACACACCACACACATAATATATATATGTGTTTGTTGTTGTTGTTTTTAAGTTAATCGCGGGTAACTTACATGTCTGCTATTCAGCTTCCCTTTCGGGTATTTCCCACGTCATTGTGGTGGCTTTTAAAGTTGTAGCAACGTTCTTCAGCAGAATCTCAAATCTGCCATATCAGGCTTCTGTATTAAGTTTGTATGTGGGTCAGGGTCTCACAGCCGTTGGTTTTAAAATCTGAGGCTAGCCTATCCTGAATTGGGTTGGGAGTCTTGGTCTGTGTTTTAATTGGTCTTGGAGTTTGTTTGATTGGTGTTTTCTGGTTTCTTCTGTCTGTTTGTGGCTTTGATTGGTGTCTGGCAACAACTCTGTTCCTGTGTTGAGGCTTTCAGTGCAGCTTGGCTTCGTGTGAAAGGATGGCTGTTATCTCTTAGGAAGCCAGGGTTTCATCTGGGTGCTTGGTGGGGGGGTGTTTGAGCTAGCGCATCAGAGGGAGTCTGTTTGTGCTCAGGTTGTTTGCCTGGCGTTGTGGTGTGGAAGATCTTTCTATTTGAGAGTGCAGGCTCCTAATGATTGACAGTCTGGGTGGAATCATCATCTTCTATTCATGCTTCCAGGTCCTTTTTTTGCAAATCTCTATGCTTCTCTGATGATCTGTGGCTTGGGTTTTTATAGTGGCTAAGGGTTTTTAGTTGCCATTGGAATGTTGATGTTGTGACCTGTGGTTTTCCATGTGCAATGGACTCGTGAGGTAGGTGTGTTCCAGCTTTTTAAAACTGCATTTTTGTGTTTCATCATAGCCGGCGGGTACGTATTCTTCTAAATTGGTGTGTCGCAATGTATGTGGCCGGCCATGATGCACAAGGGAACATTCGTATATGCCTTGGTTTTCCAGGTCAATTTTATCTTTGGGTTTTTAAGGAATGGCTTGGCTATTGTTTTGTCTGTTTTGCCAGGCAGTCTTGGATGTGATGCCCTGTGTAGTGTCTTACTGAATTTTGATCTGGAATACCTCTTAATGTAGGGCAAGAACAGCTGTTCCCATTAGGTCTGTTTGATCTTCCTAGGTCTCCTGTTATGTCTTGGTGTGTTTTTGTGGATCAAGCCTGGTGATTTTGTTTTTGTGGAAGCCGTTGGCTGTCAATACTTTAGTCGCCCTGGCGCCTAGTTAGTCTTTATATGTGTCTTGTCTGCCAGGCGGTTTGGTTTCTGGTAATTGTGTTTTAGCCACGGAATTTTATCTGTGCTGGGTGGTGGTGGGAATTGGGTGTTGGAGAATAGCGGTTGGTTGTGTTTTCTTCTTCTGGTATACGGTGTGTCCCAAGTGTGTCATCTGGTTCTTTGTAGATTAGTACATCTGGAATGGTAGTTGTTTGTTTATTTCCGTTTCCATGGTGAACTTGATTTTGGGGGGGTTGTGCTAATTAGGTGTGTAGGAAATTGTTTAGGCTCTGCTTTTCCATGGGGCCAAATCGCAATGTGTCATCATGTATCTCTTAAGCGCAATGGTTTTTGGGTTTGTGGGTGGCATTAGCCCAGGGCGTCTGGGATTCGAATCCTCCATGCAACAGGTTTGCGATGAACGGGTGACAGTGGTTGATCCCATAGGGGCCTTCCTTCAAATTTGCTTGTATCTTTGTCCCTTTGTATATGAAATATGTGTTGGTTAGGCAGTGTTCTGTTAGTTCCATGAGGCTTCCTTTAGCTGGTTGGTAATTTTAATTTTGAATATTCTATATAAATAATATATATATATAATATATAACAAATATATATATATAATATATATTTATAATGTTTTTTTTAAGCTTTCGGCGGTACTTACATGTGTGCTGTTCAGCCTTCTTCGGTATTATCCAACGTCATTGTAGTGCTTTTAAAGTTGCTAAGCAACGTTTCGCAGAATCTCATCTGCCGATCAATCAGGCTTTCCTGTATTGAAATTTGTATGGAAGCCTGATGATAGCAGATGAGATTCTGCTGAAACGTTGCTAACAACTTTAAAAGCACTACAAATGAGTGGGATAATACCCGCAGAAGCTGAACCAGCACACAATTAAGTACCCGCGAAACTTTAAAAAAACATATATCTATTATATTTGTTTTTTTAAAGCTTGGCTTTTTAAAATTCCTGTGAAATGTCTGCTACAAACTTTGAAAGCACTACACATGACGTGGGCAATAATACCCAGAAGGAAGCCTGAACAGCACATATATATATATATATATAAATATATATAATATAGTATATATATATATATATATATGTATATATTAGTCCCTGTATATTAGTATTAGCACAGTACTAATATTAGACAGCAGCAGAACAGATACTTCAGTTCCAACTTTTCAATAGTTCCACAGAAATTGATTATGTTTCTCCCCAAGCTGTTCAAATCTTGCACTGACTTGGGATTTCCTTTTCCTTTCACCAAAAAAAAGATGAGATGTCATAAATAAAAAACGTCATGCAGTAATTAATAAAAGATCTCACATGGGAGCAAAAATAAAAATCTGAATTCTGGGTCACAGGGTTGATGATGAGACTTGTTTTGCAAGTGTGGATTAAATGTCTATGGTGAGCCCTTCCTGTTTTCAACCACAAACATCCAGATATATTTAAAGAATTTGCCAAAGAGGCATGATGGAAATGACTATTTTCTCAGTTTTATCTGTAGCACCTTGTTAATGGTTTTTGGATAAGACAATATTTCAGTTCTCCTTGCTAATGAACTTTGGCGTATATTCTCCTATTATTTTATATGTTGTTGCGCATGAACATAATCATATCATTCTAAGTCGAAAGAACAGTATTGGAAAGATGTCTACCCCCGTAAAATTATAATTCGGTATTTTACAATAGGAATAGCAAGACTTGAGTAGAAATGCAATTCCAGATGTTCACATAAATCATGGAACTGGTTTTAATTAAAACCATTTTAGTGACAATCTTCTTTGACTTGATAGTCTTTTCTCAATCTCCAATTATTTTCAGACTATCAGCTGGAGAGTCAGTGCACACCCAATAAGTTGGAAGGCACCAGGTTGTTAATAGGACTTAGCAGGGGTGTCAAACTGGCGGCCCGCAGCCTGGATGAGTCACATGCAGGCCACACCTATCCCAGCTCTGCAAATGGGGAAAACATCGTGAAATGTCATGTGATGGCAACATGACGCGGAGAGTTTGACACCTGTGTAGTAGAATATGGGGCAATCACTGCTGCTTACCAAAAAAAATGTTTTGGTCCCTGTTGCAACTTTAGCATTCTCTTTCCAAAGTTCTAAAGACAGGGAGGGAAGATGAAATATGCTTAGGCGACTCCTATGGAGAGGAAGAATAATTCACTTTGTAGGTAATCTGCCTAGGGGGAATTAAGACCTTGAAGTATCCAGCAAGGGGATGGATTACAGAGAGAAGTGGATTCAGCCCCAAAGAGCATAAACAATGGAAAGGATGCTCGAAGTTGTAAATCAGTATTATCCAGCTATATGGGTTTCCTATTTCTCAGATATAATACAAAGCTAACTTCTTTGGGGATTGGCTGAAAAAAACTGTTCCAGAATCTTTCTTCTTGCTTTTCTACCAATTTACACAGTAGCTCAGCAGACCTGAGGAAACCTGCTTTAGCTAGAAATACAGAATGCAAAAAAAAAAAAAAAAACACCATGTCTGTTGCTTTTTTTAAAAACAAAAACAACAATAAACCTTCCTTCTGGTGAAAACATTGGCCAGTTCTGAAATTCAAAGGCTAGACTGCCATTCACTTTGCCTCTCAATGCTTTAGTCTCTTGATAAATCAATAGCAGTAGCAGGGTTTGAAGTGATGGATGTACATTGAACAAAGAAAATACTTATTGTATGACAATTGTCCAGCATCCAGAACTCTGTCTTCAGAAATGTGTATGTGTGAAGCATTATGTTTCTCAGTTTCTTGGGAACAAAGGCATGTCTTCCTCTCTATCCCTCCACACAGACACACCACATTAAATTTATTAACTAGCTAGAAATGTTATAACTGCCTTTTTACCCTCTTGCTCCACATTAGCTTTATGAAATCTGATGGTGTTTCTCACTCAACATATTTCCACTCTTTCCTCCCCTTTGATCACACAGTGATGACGAGGTGTCCAGACAGCAGTTAACACTCCCCCTGAGCATTAGAGCATTTTGTTGCTTTTCCCTTCCCACTCATGTTAACAAAGCAAGTTCCAGTCACTTCCCATTCTATAGGTGTGCATTTAGAGGGCTGGTGGGAAAAACAACAGTTTTACAGTTCTTGTCACCTGGGTTAGAAAGAGAAATGCATAATCTTGTCTCTGTCTCCTTTTGAATTGTATACAATCAGTCTACAGATTAGCCAAGAGTAATGGTTTCAAATGCTTACTGGGGAATTCTTGGAGTTGAACTCCACATATCCTAAAGTTGCCAAACTGAAACACACTGGACTAACAGAAAGAAAATGAGAATAGTTTATTACATACATTTAACATGGGCAAGTGAAGGGAGGAATAAAATTGGTATTGCAAAGTAAAAAGTGCCATTTTCCATCAAATACACAACATGTCAAGAACACACATTTTCCAATAACTGGCTTTGCATTTTTCCACAGGAAGTTTAGAAATTTAGACTGCATACATAAATTAAAAAAAACTTCTACATTTGAGCAAACTTGACTTCACATTAATAGTACTGTTAGAATAAGAGATGAATATATAGGTAGGAATTCATGAGAGATCACTTTTTTTTTCTTTTTCTTCTCTTGTTTTGTGCCTCTAATAAAATAAAATCATAAAAATAAGTTAATTATAGAAGATTGATGTGAGAAATTGGCTTATTTATCAATTCCATCGAAAATACAGCAATATTTCTGACATATCTGAAAAGATATCGTAGCAGGCAATTTTGTAGAGGGGATATTATCAATGAAGAAGAGAAGAGAGAGAATCATTGTAGCAAAGGAAGCAGCCCAGCTGAAAAAACTGGTGTTTGGGGTGATTTCCTTGCCTCTGAACTCTGCCTATAAGAGTTATTCCCCCACCCTGCAAAATTCCAATAGGCTGACACCACAGGCTAATCCTCACTGAACACCTTCATTTTCCAGCTAGTTGGAAATTTTCTGAGCCCTATTGAGAAAGGAGAGAAGAAAAGAAAGCAGGCTTTTTTTAGATCAAGGCTTTGGCTTTTCATGGCATTGAATATCAGTCCGATAAACTGGCTGTGTTATGAGAAATGGGACAATCCCTTCTCTCCCTCCCTGCCTCCCTCCCTTCCTCATCCATTAGGCAGGGGATGCCATTGAAAGGGGTGAGATTATAACGTTAAGCTCTTTGCTAACTTTCCTGCTGCTGCTTCTTTTTTAAAAAACAAAAACCACTTATTTGATGGTTGGCTATTTTCCGTGGTGTGATCTGAGATAGGGCATTCTGGAGAGGGAATATAACAAAGCTTCCCACTCTCAGTCTAATAGAAAGGCCGGTGTTGTCCATCTTTTTCAGCAAATTACATTTCTCTACATCAAACTTTGAATTCTTGAATAGGTCCAGAACTCCAGCCATTAATATCATTCGGCATAACAAGTAAGATGCATTTAAACATAAAAATGCCAAAGGCACAGGCAAAACAGTGCAAACAATGGCCAGCTGTTCACGAGATATAATGTCAGGAATGACATTGAAAAGATTTCATACATTGGCCACTACTACTAAGAATAGTTAGTTATTTCAGGGTGGCAGATCTGGAGCAATCCCTGCTCTTCCCATTTCAGGTGAGCAACCTTTATCCTTTTCATTTTCATGTGTAAAAGCATCTACAGTCAGCATGGTGATTTCTAGCTGATTGTTAGTAGGAAAGAAAAAAGGAACACTACATTAATGTCTTTAGATTTTTATAAGCCTATTTTACTATTACTTTTTTTCTTCCAAGCAAATAAATCCAGAGAGAAAATGAATGAAAACTCACCCCCACTCGCTTCAATGATATCATTTGGTCATCAATCAGCCCCTATAATTCTTTACCCCAAGCTAAGTTGCCTTGTCTTTACTTTAAAACTATTTTGTTGCTTAACATGTCCCCTTGGTTGCTTGCTGTTTCTCTCAACTAACAACTTTGCTGGAGGGGAACTGTTGTTGGGAATATGGCAGTGTCAAAGTTTTTTTTTAAAAATCAATTTTCATGCAACAATCCCAATCTAGATTGGCATTCCTGCAGTATTCTTCACTTTTTTTAAAAAAAAAAGGGGGGGGGGATATAAATCAAGGGATTTAAAGATGTGCTAAAAGTTGGATTCCTGATTTAGGATATTCTACGGTCTTACAAAATTATCAGTTCAAAGCCATATGTAACATTATCTTCCCCTCTGGAATGGTTTTTTTCACTTTAATAAGAGATTAAAGAAGCTATAGAAAAACAAGGGAGGATACAAATGGAAAATAGGGTGGCATTTGGGGTTTCTACTTAAAAAGTCTTGTTTGAACCAAGTCTCAGGGCACATTTGCTTCATCGGCCTCTATGATCTTGTGGCTTCCATTGAGTTTAGCAGCTGTGCCAAATTCTTTCCAGTTTTGCTATGATCCATTCATGTTGTTTTTGTTGATGATGATGAAATCTTTTTGGTGCAATGTTGTAAGCTTGTGGGTGATCTGTTTCTTCACTGAAGGAAATAAGCCTTGCGTCATCCCTCCTTTGATTCCTCAGATTCAGCTGCTCTAACAGTTCTTTAATGGAGGTTTCCCATGCTTGGGAAATTCAGCTTCCAGATTTCTCAACAATATATGGAGTTATCAGTAAAATCTGAAATTCTCAAGTATGGCTATTATGGTCTCAGGAATTCTGAAATTGAAATCTATGTGTCTAGAAGTTGTCAAAATTGGGAAACAATAAGCAGAAAAACATGTTGATATAAACTGAGCTGCTCTCACAGCTGATTTATTGCAGCTTGGCAATATCAGGGAAAATTAACAGAAAAATTGATGGTATGATTTCATGGGACCCACATAGCTTTCAGCAAGGCTTTTATTATAGGAGACAAAATGGCATGATTTGGCTTATAGCTGCTCAGGTAATATTTTTTTACAAATGATCAAAGACCTATGCATAAATATGTGCTTTCAGTTTATTTTGTTACCTTGCTATGTGCTTGAAGATGAGGAATGACAGGTGGCATAGCGATAAAGTGACATCTTTTGCAGGCTCTTATTAATCAGTTTGAGGGAGGGTACTGATTGATTCAGCATTCCTAGATCAGCAGAAATGACAATCAGCAAGTCTGCTTGAAATTGTTGTGGGGCAACTGGGACACAGAAATGATGCTTGGTGGAAATGCCCTGCAATCCTGGCTGCAATCCTATGCTCACTCATCTGGGAACAAACCAGCATACAACTGCATTGACAGTTATCTACTTGTCAAAGAAGAACAGCAACAATCCAGCAGCATTTTAAAGAGTTCAAATGAAATTGGGCGAGGGGCAATCCAGAATTCAGTCAAAGGGGAAAATGTCTTCTGAATTAATCAGCTGAGGGAATTTTTGAAAGGGAGATGCTATCAGAGTGCATGTGGCAGTATAGTCAGATTTCACAATATCTCTCATTATCGTGACAGAAATTCAGCAGATGGAGAACTGAGGAGCTCTATTGTCAATACTCAATGTTCTTGTATTGTTGGAGTACAATTACACATCCTGATAACATGATTTTCAAGCCTAAACGAAGACATCTAAGCTGAGGCTTAGACATCTAATTAGACATCTAATTCCACCAGACAGGTGCATTACAGTACTGCAACAGTGTCAATATTTCTTAGTGCCAATATAAATTCAATAAATACATTTCTGCTTTTTTTCCATTAAATTTGGCTAGCAATGCACAAGAGTTTATCTTTCTAGAAGAGTGTTTAACAATACCAACAGCACTTAGACTTATATACAGTGTTTTACAGCCTCCTCAAAGAGGTTTACAGAGTCAGCATATTGCACCCAACAATCTGGCTCCTTATTTTATCAACCTTGGAAGGATGGAAGGCTGAGTCAACCTTGAGCCAGTGAGAATTGAACTGCCAAATTGTTGACAGCCGGCAGTTAGCAGAACCAGCCTGCAGTACTGCATTCTAATCACTGCACCACCACGGCTCATGAATTTAGTTCCCAGTACATACTTACAAGTAGTCCTTGACTTACACAGTTCATTTAGTGACCATTTAAAGTCACAATGGCATTGAAAAAGGTGACTTATGATCATTTTTCCCACTTACAACCATTGCAGCATCCTCATGATCACGTGATTTACATTCAGATGCTTGATAATTGACTCATATTTATGACGGTTACAGTGTCCTAGAGTCACATGATGCTCTTTTGCGACCTTCTGACAAGCAAAGTCAATGGGGAAGCCAGATTCACTTAACAGCCATGTTACTAATTTAACAACTACAGCGATTCACTTAACAAATGTGGCAAGAAAAGTTGTAATACTCAATTAACAAATTTCTCACTTAGCAGCGAAACATTTGACCTCAATTGTGGTTATAAGTTGAGGACTACCTGTACTTGTGTTATTGAAACAGTTTTGTGTACTAACATTGAGCTAACTAACAATATCTAAATACATCCAAGAACATCTGAAGAAAAATACTGGAAGGAGGTTGGGAAGATTGCAGTGTAGGATGTAGTGTGAATTTGCGCATGCAGCATGCAGCATCATAACACACCTTGTAATTTGTTCTTGCATGTGTTTGCTTAATGACATATTTCACGACAAAAATAATATTACACATCAGTCTTACACTATTTTTAGCCATGTCACCATCCTTGTAAGTTTGACAATTTCACATGATTTGTCGGAAAAAAAGCCCCACGTTCTAAAATAAGAACATGAGGGCTGATTTATAATGAATCATATTATTGATTTGTCAAGAAAAAAGAAAATTTTGACTAAGATACAATTAAAACCTAGGCTCCTTCCTATATAGCAAGTGGTTTCGCTGATCATTTGTTCCTTAATTTGGTGTTCTCCAGAAATTTTGGGATTACAACATACAGAAGTCTCCACCATAATGATCAACCTATCTAGAGGACATCAGCCTGGGAAGAACTGCTCTAAGTACATACCATACCAGGATTGCACAGAAAAGAAGTACCATGCTCAGCTCAGAAAGCTCACTGAGAGCCAAAGCTCCTTGTCAAATCAGCTTGTTCTTTGGCTTCTTGTAAGTTTATGGGTGAAAAGGCTTTGTTCATAGCTTTAGCCGTGATTAAGGATAGAACAGGAATACAAAACCATCTCATATATTAATATTATCAGATATATCAAAACAGGATCAGTGTGATTTGTTTTAATAAGCTTGAAGAAATGAAGATTACCTCTCCTTCTACATTCTGTATGAATTTAAGATGACCAACTCATTTTAAAGTCCACTATTTGGAGAAATACCTAGACTTCTTTCAAGTTAAAACAAAATGTCTCTTACTCTATAATCCTTAATAAGACATTTGGCTTATATTTGTAAGTAGGTTCTATACTTGTGAGCACTTCCACTTCTCTTTGCCATTTGCATATTTTTCTAGGTCATGTTTCATATCATTTTACAATACCTTAATTTGCTAAAATCCCTTCTGTCACAATAGCTAGTAATTTGCAGCAGATATTTCATCTTGAAATGCCAGCAGACCACTGTGTTGTCCAGCTGGCATGTCGGTGTTTCACAGAAGAGGAGACAAAAGTCTGGAAAATGTTGTTGAAGAAGCTTTTGCAGGTGAGGTGGTATAGAAGTAGGACACTCTTTGAGCAAGAGGACTAACTGTAACATTAGTCAGAATTAGAGATTACAGAGTTTGAAAGTGCAGATGTGGTCAGTGAGCTCAACTTCCTGTTCTGTGTGGGAATCCAAAAGAGAACATTAATAACCCGTGATTTTTCCAGCCTCCATTTGCACATACCCAACAAAATGTATCTCACCATCTCTCTTAAGTTATTAGTTCCTCTATCAAATTACACTTATGGGTTTTTTCCCCTAAAGTTCCATCAAAGTGAGGTATTCACTTCATACAATATATGTTGAAAGCAAAATGCTTTCTGGCTTCTGCATGTTTAACTCTTGTGCTGCATTCCCAAATATGCTGCCCCAGGTGTGGTGGAAGACACTATCCCATTGCTAATATGAATTTCTGGATATGGAATGGGAAGGGATTGGAGATTTGCCTTAAGCAGCACAATGGCTTGGGTCATTTTTGAAAAGGTAGGAAATGATTAATGAGGGAACCACAGACTTCTGACGTAACATCAATAAAAGGGCAATTTTTATAATGGTTAAGGTCCTGAACTAGAAACCAGAAGTCTGCAGGACCTTAAGTAAGAAAACTGGGTGGGTGGCTTTGGGCCAGTCTCTTTCCCTCAGTCTAGCCCACCTGACAGAGAGCTTTGTCTTACCTTGCATCATCCAGATCTGTTGGGAATTCCCAGTCAAATCTCAGAAACAGATGGGCTGTAACAAATTTTGCAGACTCTCCAACAGGTTCCAGTTTGTCCTAGGTTGGGTTACAGCACCTCCCCAGAGTTTAGCTAGACTCCCTCTGGGGCTACTTCATTTCTTCTCCCAAGTCTGGAAAATGACTCTTAGCTTACTAATTTGACCCTAGAGCCTGAAAAATATCCTGGGGTTGTCTCTCTTTTTGTACTATATGAATAACAACTTGGAACCAAAAATCATTTTAGCTTAAAAGATGCTTTCTTTCTCTTTGTTTTAATCTCTAGAGGATTTTGGCTGTTGCCAGGAGAAGTAAAACCAATAGAAACAAATGGAAGCAGGCATATAGAGATTTCCATGCATAACAAATGAACCCCATTCATTTTATTTTCATTTTTTTACAATAAACACACAGATTATCCTGCAAGTATTTCCCCCCAACAGCAACAAGAGGATGCATCATTGATTGCTTTTTTCAAAAATTTTCAAGGGTACACAGGAGTTTCTGAATATAATCACGCAACCTGAAGCTTCCCTAGAAACTTCTCTTTACCCAGACAAAGGTAAATAGTCTCAGCAAGAAGGAAGAACACCTGGTTTAAATCAGTTATCTTGTTTGTTTATTAGCAAGTGTCTTCCATGACACTTCAATGAAATGTCATATCTGAAGACAGAAAGAGAAAAAAGTCAGAATATTTCATCCAGATAGTCAAAGAAGGGGCATGCATAAGTGCACCATCGTGCCTACCATCCCTGTCCTATTGTCCCCATTTATTTGTACCTATTTCCTGTATTCTTACTCATGTTTATACTTTTACCTATTATCTTGTAAGCGATTGACAAATCCAATAAACAAAAATGAATAAATAAATAAAGGAATCGTGGCAGAAGACACTTACTAGTTCTTAAAGAACACTAAACTGAGATGTTATACATAGTAGAACATTTTTAAATGGAAGGTAGCAGGATGACAGCAAGAGAAAAAAAGACTTCATTGGAGCAATTAATTGTTCAGAAATAACTTTCAACATTGTATTGAGTCACTGATTTCTCACAATTCATATATAAATATAAGATAAGCTCGCTGGATCTGGCTGTCAGCCCAATAAGGTAAACCAGGCTAAGAAACCAATGCTAGGTCAGATTTACTTTTATTATAATAGAATCTTACAAGTTTAAATGTGCCTCCCCTTCCCTCTGTGTGAACTAGGGAAGGGTCTGAAATATTTCCTCAAATTAGTATTTTAAAATGGGCTCAAGCTTTGCTTATCTGACCATTGATCTGATAACAACTCTTCTTCCCATCCTTAAGGCCCTATACTCTTTATCCTGGCCAATCTAGTCTATTCTGGTATCTACCCTGGTATTCTGTGTCCTACCTTTGTATTGCAGTTCAAAAACAGGGATAGGGATATCCCAAAAACAGGGATATTATTATTCCCAAACAGCTAATATTTGAAACACATCACCTTTTAAAACCTATCAGGTAAGGAGAGCCTGCATTTTTGTAAATATGTCTACAATACCTGTTCAGCTTTTAAAACCAGTTGAGGGCAACAAATTTCAGAATGTAACCCTATGTTCAATGCAGAAATAGTTTGGCTAATAGTTTGGCAAAGTACAAT
Organism: Laticauda laticaudata; assembly: GCA_004320025.1. NCBI lineage: Eukaryota > Metazoa > Chordata > Lepidosauria > Squamata > Elapidae > Laticauda > Laticauda laticaudata. The sequence goes on along the minus strand of BHFT01047608.1, from coordinate 8,279 downwards.
AAGCAATGTACTTTGTTATCTTCTAACATAAATATGCTACTTGGCTAAAATGAACACCTATAAGTACACAGAACTCAAACTTAAGCCCATGTCACACCGGCCAACGGATGCAAAAAGGACACAACGGACGAGCAAAATGTTCCATCCGTTGTATCCGTCGCTCACAAGGGGCAAAAATTTGCATAACCGGAGCGGTAAACACAGACGCGGGAAGGACGCAGGGGGATGCAGAGCGGATGCAGAACGGAAGCCCAGCGGATGGAAGCGGATGGAGCGGATGGCCTCAGCAAAGCGGGTGCGGAACGGAAAGAGCGGATGCAGAGCGGATGAAGCGGATGCACAGTGGAAGTCTAGCGGATGCACAGCAGAAGCCTAGTGGATGCCTGGCGTTAATTGCCCATGCGGGGGGATGCATTGCGTCAGCCCTGCGGATATGACAGAAGCAGCTCGGAAGCAGGTCGCCATTCAGAGGAAAGACCTGCTGCCAGACACATCGACTGCCTTGCCTGTCCTGCCTGCATGTCTGCCTGCCAGCCTTGCTGCCAGCCTTGCTACCAGCCTTGCTGTCAGCCTTGCTGCCAGCCTCCCTGCCAGCCTTGCTGCCAGCCTCCCTGCAAGCCTTGCTGCCAGCCTGCCTGCAAGCCTTCTGCCAGCCTGCCTGCAAGCCTTGCTGCCAGCCAGTCTGCCTGCCAGCCTTGCTGCCTGCCTTCCTGCCAGCTTGGTTCATGTCTGCCTGCCAGCCTTGGTGCCTGCCTGCCTGCCAGCCTTGGTGCATGCCTCCCTGCCAGCCTTGGTGCCTGCCTTGGTGCCAGCCTTCCTGCCAGCCTTGGTGCCTGCCTGCCTGCCAGCCTTCCTGCCAGCCTTCCTGCCAGCCTTGGTGCCAGCCTCCTGCCAGCCTTGCTGCCAGCCTTATTTCCTGCCAGCCTCCCTGCCACCAGCAACCCCACAACCATGCGGAAGCACAGCAAGCCTCAGCCATCTGCTGCCAGCCCTGGCAAGAGGGACAGGGCTACCATCCCACCCCCTGGCCCTCACTCTGGTTCTGCTGGGGCTTCTGCAGCATGGGCTCGCTCTTCTGGGGCTGGTGCTTCTGCTGCTTCTGCTTCTGGAGGAGCTGATGACAAGCACTCCAGCACAGGCCACCTCCACAGCACCTGCACCCTTCACCCCTGGGACTGAGCGACCAAGAGGAGTGGCCAGAGACTCATTTTTGTCTTATAGCTTGTTGTTAATAAAGTCGATGTATGATTCACACACTTGCTTCATTTCTTTTTTTTATTAAAGTCTTGTGGAAACTTACAAATGGTTCAAGCCTTTGCATGCTTGTGGGATGGGTTGCAGGTATGGCAGGGATACCTTTGGGATGGGTTTTTAGCTGTGGGATAGATAAACCTCCAGTGCAAGCATAGTGGGACTGTATGGTCCATCCTCCCAGCTGTCAAACCTTTGGCCCTTTATTATCAATAATAATGTAATAATCATCCACACATGTCAAGATAAACACAACTCTTTATTAAATGCCCTGTTCATTGTAGGCCCACTCAACATACATGGCACAATCTCATCCATGTGATGAGACAGGCTGAGGAAGCATCCATTAAACATCTACCATCCTGTCTTGCCACTCCACTGCTCCAGCGGGGGAGTTGCACCAGTGTCTCAGGAGGTTGCGCTGCTTTCGCTTCATGTGAGGCTCTGTTGGGGCCTTGCACATCCTCAGTGTGATCAGGTTTTGCCCTTGCCTCCATTCCCCAGGCTCCATGTCCCCATTGCCTTGTTGCAGGTCCACGAGCCTGTTCTGCAAGACTGGGTAGCGGGTGCGCATGAGATTGTGCAGGATGCAGCAAGCTTCCATGATCCTCCTCATGGTCTCTGGGCGATGCTGCATGGTGGTGAGAAAGTACCTGGAACCTGTTGGCCAGGATGCCAAAGGCGTTCTCCACACCCGCCTTGCCCTGGACAGCCTGTAGTTGAAGATCCTCTCTTCACGGGTGAGGAGTCTGGAAGTGTAGGGCTTCATGAGGTAGGTTGTGAGGGAGAAGGCGTCATCCCCATGATGAAGTGGGCACATCTTGTGTGTCGTTGGCAGGGGTTCTGGATATGGGAAGCCCCACGATGAGGTTGCCTTCCAGCTCCTCCTTGAGTGTATGGGCGTTGTATACCTGGGCATCTGAAGATGAGCCGTTTCCTGAAGCATCGATGTACATGAACTTGTAGTCAGCATCGACCATGGCGAAGAGGATGATGCTGAAGAAGCCCTTGGAGTTGAAATAAGTGGAGCCTGAGTTGGTTGGAGCTTTTGCAGGCCATGTGCTTCCCATCTATGGCTCCAACGGTGTGTGGTAAGTTCCACTTCTGATACCACTGCTCTGCAACTTTCTTCCAGCCTTCTTCAGTGGAGGGGTACTGGAGGAGCTCCTCCTTGTATTCTTCGATGATGGCCTGCACCACTTCTCTGACACAATGCTGATGGTGTTGGATGGCACCCTCCAGCCGTATTTCATGCTCCTGTAGGAGGTCCCTGAGGCCAGGTGGCGCAGAGTGAGTGCCACCTTGAGCCCAGGTTCCAGGCTGGGCCGGAAGCTGGTGTTGCCTTGGTCAACCTGGGTTCAGGCGCTGTACAACTTCGTCAAACATGGCTGGAGGCATCCTCATGAAGTTCTGGAATGCCCGAGTGTCTTCGTTCCTGAGCTCCACCATCAGCTTGTTGTACAGTCCGTCCTCTGCTCTTCTTGCGAACCATCTTCGGATCCAGACTCTTTTTGGGTGGCTCCTTTTCTTCTCGCAGTAGAGTTCACAGAGCCTGCAGATGGCTTCGCACTGTTGCAGAACGATGGTGGCTGCCGAAAGGACTTTGTTACAATCCACGGTGGACATGACTGGATGCTGTGGAAGAGGAAGAGCCAGATGAAGGCTGCAGAGGTCTGCACCGCTGGGCTGCTGTTCTGAAAGTGAGATGCAGATGAGTTGCCTCCCCTTTTTATAGGCAGTGTAGGTGCCCCTTTGCATCCTCTAGGCATCCTCTAGGGATCCTCTAGGCTCCTGCAGACATCCTAATATCCGAGATAGGTCCCCTCTGTGAACGTTTTTTTCCGTTTTAAACGCTTTGTTTCCGTTCTGCACCACTAGGCATCCGTTCTGCATCCGTTCTGCATCCATTCCGCTTCCTCCTGCGTCCGGCGGATGGAGTTGCGCGGATGCGCCAGGGATGCCTGGGCGATATAGCGGATGCGTAACGGATGCGTAACGGATGCAGAACGGACGAACTGGATACATTTTCTGCGCAAAAGTTTTAGGCAGCCCAAAACTTTCAGAGTGGATGAAACGTCAATAGATGGATGCTGGATGGATAGAGAGGAAGCCAAACTGAGGCAGTGAGTACATCGCGTTTTCGAATGGATGGCAAGGTTTTTTGTCCGTTTTACATCCTCTTTGCATCCGTTGGTTCGGTGTGACATGGGCTTTAGGACTGGCTCAAAAGATATGTATCCTATGTGCTGTATCAGCTTTTACAAATGCCACAGATAATTTTGAGCCCACTGGCATTGTGGGGGATTGAGCCAACAGTGAGAAAGCCCAGGTTGAGTCTAGATGATCAAGATTCAAATTCCTATTTGACTGTAGCGTTACCTGGGTGACTTTGGCTTTTTTTTTTCAATCCAGCCAAACAAACAGGGTATTTGTGGGGATAAAATAATGGCAGATCTATAGGTAATGACATCTTGAACTATTGTGCAGGGATAAAAATGTTCAGCTACTGAATATGTTGTAGGAGATGCCTGTAATGGTGTGAAGTGCCTTGGTGAAGAGAATACCATCACCTTCAGGTGAAAAACATCACAGGGTTATTTGTGATTGCACAAAGGGTAGTACAAGTAACCCTAATAGGAAAGAATGACAAGCTAATGGCCCTGGACTGTACAAATGATGCCTTAATTAAAGACATCACAGGCAAATGGCCCAGGGTGCCTTTGCTTTTTGCTGCTTTTCTGCAAATAATTGAAAAAGCAGGCAGTACATACTTTCGCAACTTTCTAATTAACCTTAATAAATGGTGGGTGGAGTGTTTGAGTCATACATTTAGGAAGCTTACTTTGAAACTGCACCAGGTCTGGTTTTATCTCCAAATGTATTTGAGATCCTATTTTTTCTAAGCAGCAGCAATACCATCATGAGTTTTATTTCCCTTGTGAGCCAAAGAAAATCCAGGGACTAGATTGTGCAAAGTGAATTCCTTTCCCATATGGACTAGAATGTTTGTTCCGCTAAATGAAAAATGGGTTTGTGCCAATATTAGTATTTCAAATCCACTGGAAGGAAAATGCCCATGGACCAAGAACCAGATGTGCTTCAGACTTCCATGGTATCACTCAGCTCGTACCCACAAGTGGCCTATTAATTTAAACAGTCTCTAAAATGCCTATTCACTAAGCTGCCACCTCTAACACATAATTTTAAGGGAGGCTTCCAATCAGATCAAAAGTTCTTTATGTTCCTCTTATTATTTCACGTCTTCGTGGACAGTTTCGTGATTATTGGTTTGAAGCATTAAAATGCAAATGATAGAGGGAGAAATAGATATTTAAATGTACAGTGTCAGTGCCACACAAAAGATCTTCTGGAACAAAATCACAGTATTTCCCTTTGAGTAGGTGAAATAAAAAAGAGAAAGAAAAGAGAAGAAATGAAGCATATAAGCGTGGAGAGGGATTGATTTCTGCTCATGCTTTGTTGCTTATGCTGAATGGATGGTCTCTGTTGGCTTCAAAGAATGGTGAAAAGGTCATTAATATAAATGCAACCCTCAGTTCATTTGTGACCAGCAGGATAAGGAAGTAGCAGGAACATGGAATAGCCTTTGAAACCAAAGTACCAAGTGGAATAGGGTTGGCAGATTCTACCAGACTTTGCCATTATCATTGTCAATTTATCAGTGGAACAGCTTGTCTGCAAAAGTTGTAGGTGCTTTATCACTGGAGGTTTTTAAGAGACTGGATAGCTACCTATCTGAGGGTCTACCTATCTACCTAGCTACCTATCTGAGGGTCTACCTATCTACCTATTTACCTATCTGAGAGTGTAGGGTCTCCTGAGCAGGGGGTTGGACTAGAAGACTTCCAACGTTCCTTCCAGCTCTATTTTGATTGATTGATTTTCTTGTGGGATATCAACTTCCATCAGAGTGGTGCAGTGGCCAAGAAGTGGAGCTCCTGCCTCACAATCAGGAGGCTGTGAGTTTGATCCTAGGAAGTGGCAGATACTTCTCTCTCTGGGCACATTGAGAATATATCTGCTGAAGATAACTCCCCATTGGCAACAGGAAGGGCATCCAGCCATTAAAACATTCAGCTCCGTTCAGTTGGCCAGACTGCACCTTGCAAGGGATTATGGGGTCATTAGAAGAAAATGATATCAGTGTTCTGTCCTGGGAATAGAAGTACTCGAGACTGGTGTTCAACAAATAGCTCTTTATTATAAACCAACTCAGTGACTTCGTAATAGAACCTTGCCGGAGCTGCGGCAGCCCTTTTTATAGCAGCTGCTCGCGGCATGCGGCCAATGACAGTTCTTTCAGATTTCCCGCCATTAGGTGGGCCAATTGTAACAGTACTTTATTAACCAATCCTATTGCGGCCTGCTTGGCCAATCAGATTAAAGTATTTGGAGTATTCTAAATCTTATACACAACACCCTCCCCTCTTGGTTTCGTCCAATGTGGTAACGTAATCACGCAGGTAGTGGGCTTTTGCTGGGTCCTTACTTGATTGCGCAGCTCAATCTCAGCGTGGGTTTCTTCCATCAGGTTTGGTCAGGATCGCCTTTTCTCCGTGTTCTTCTCCATGGTACCTCTGGAAAGGATGAATCAGCCTCTGCCGCGTCCCGCCGTGCTGCTCTTGGGCTGGTTGAGTTGGCTGCTGCCACTCCCTCCTGGTTATCCGCGATGATCAAGCTGGCCTGGCTGCCTCCTTCCTGGAAGCCTCACCTACGCTTCCCTGCTACCGGTCTTCTTCTTCTCGGGACCGGTCCATCTATCTGGGTAAGTGCTCTTTTTGTCTTACGGGGTTACTAATTTGAGTGTTTGTGTTAGTGTCTTTTGTTGTGTTATTGGTGGTACTTCTCTCCCTTTTTGTATTATTTTGTGTTTTCCACCTCCCCCTCCTTGATTGTTTTTGGATTGGTTTGTTGAGGTGGTAATTTGCCGGCGGTGCTCGGAGCTTAGGCAGGTCAGTGTTTGCGTTCCAATTTTCCTAGAGCGAAGCTGGTTGATGTGTCATTTCCATGTTTCTGCCGTTGTTAGTATTCAAGTCGTATCTGACAGGAGCCTGCAATTTGTGCAATTGTGGCTGGAAGCCATAATGGGTTTCCTTGGTAAGATTTTGGCGTAGACTAGCGTCTCAGTGGTAAAGGGCAGTATTTACTTGAGGAGTCATGGGGTTTTTGAGAGGTGTAAGGTGGGTTGTAATCTATCTAGGCGTAGGAATGCAATTTTTCTTGCCCATGTGAGGAATTCTGCTGGCTTTTGGTTAGTGGTTTGTGCTAGGGTGTATGCTGGAATGTGTTAACAGTTTAGTTTAGATCTATCTTGGATTCCCCAGTGTTCCAGTTTGTCTTAGAGGCTTCTTTTGTATAACGAACCATGCATTCAGGCTCGTGCATTTTTGAAGCCGGATGAGCGCTGCGCTGTGAGGCATGTCGGGATGCCTTGTTGCAGCAGGTATTGCTCGAAAGCTAGGCAGTAACATTGAGGGGCCATTGTCAGATAACGAACACATTCTGACCATCCATGTGTGAGCAAAGAGTTTGTTCAATTGTTTTATAACTGCGCTCAATAGTTGTGGGATGCCAGCTAAGAATACAACTCTAGCCAGTTTGAATAAGCAGTCAACACATTATCAAATATGGATTCCCTTTCACTTGGCCCTGCAAAATCAGTATGGAGTCTCGACAAAGGGCCTCTGGGGAGTCTTCCCATTCTAACTGGTGCAGAGAGGGGGGTACAGGCCTTGATTCTTTGGGAGCAGTGCCATGCTTGCCACCCATTTTTCCAATGTCTTTGTCCAGCCCTGGCCACCAGACGTACTCCTGGCCAGGGCTTTCCATTTTTTCAATGCCCCGGATGTCCCTCAGTGCAACATGCACATACTTCCCCCTGCAATTGTTGGAGATTTACCACCCTGTCCTACCACAGTATTACAACCCTCCCATTCATTCCGGTGTAAAAGTAAAGGCCACCCATCGCAGCCTCACGACGGCGTCAGCGGTCTTTCAGGTACTTTAGCCACGCTTGTCGGTAGAAGGCAATTGGCATGTCAAATCTAAAGGAGTGTGACTAGTTCGGCAGCCTTCCTACCCAGGCGAGGAATCGGCTGTAGCATGCAAGTGATGGTCTTTTTCCGGTAGTAGATCACGTCATGTGCGGACGTAGTTGAACGACCGTGCGCATCCAGTTAAAGGCTCAATCTTGAGAGTACGATGTGCGGAATGGTCCTTCTCATTACTTCAGAGCGAGCGAACGGTATGGCCATCTGCTGGGTATGTTCGGCTGGGCGATTTATGTAGTGTAGTAATGTTGTATGCAGCGAGAATTTCTGACCATCTCGCCTCATTCTTGGCGATAGGATGTTCGGGTTGTGTCCCTGCCAAATTTCCTAGGCAGGGTTTGTGGTCTGTGTTATTAAGAGAAATGTTCCTACCAATAGGTATTCATGGAATCTCTTGACGCCTTCGGCTTATTGATGGCGAGGGCTTCTTTCAAGATTATTGACAGTGTTCCTTTCAGATTTTTGACAGTGTTTTGAATAAAAGGCGAATTGGTGCTTTCTCTGGCCATCTGGTACTTGTGGCTCAGTTTATGGACGCTGATTCAAAAGTGATGCATCAACAGGTGACCGTCAGGGCAGGTTGTGTTGCCTGTACTGTTTTAAAACGGTGTTCGGATATTTAATAAGTCTTAATGTTTGGAAATGCTACTTTGTTCTTCTTAGGCCCCAATTCCAGACAGTTTTTTTACTCATACACGTAGGCTCTGTATTGCTATTGTTTCATCAGACGTCCTGCATCGTCTGGCTACGGTTGCTCTTTTGGGCCAGGAAGACGTTCGTAGAAGTTAATGCAGACCTAGAACGCCTGGTAGTCTGTTTTTTTTTCTTAGGTCTGGGTGCGTCTTTATATGCTTTTCTTCTTTTTTCAGTGGGGTGTATCCCTTTTTTCATCTGATAGCGGCTTAGCCCTAAGAATCTCGACGTTGCATTGGGTGAGCTAGTTTTGTGCACATTTTT
>BHFT01047606.1:0-40653 GCA_004320025.1 Laticauda laticaudata | reverse complement strand
GGGGCATCACCTGGCAGATGGGATTCTCACGGACCAGGAAGTAGCACTGATAAGGTTGCTTACTTGGGTCAAAGAGCCTCGAAGACACCACAGTCCTCTCCTCCTCCTCCCCCCCCTCTGCAAACCCCTCTCCCTTCCAGCACTGATGACGTTGCCCAGCTGGGTCATGAAACGCCTGCAAGACAACTGCCAAGCTCAGGGAGCCCCTTCCTGTCCCCCTGACCTCCAAGAAGGACCCTCCCCCTCCTTCCTTGGCAGCCGAGGGGGAGGAGGCCCCGGCCGCCTTCCTGGCTTGGCTCCTGGCTAGGACACGCCAAGCGGCACAAAAGGCCTTTTCAGATGGGGCCCCCTCTCTGCCCGCCTCCCGCCACTGCCAACCTGTCTACAAGACATCAACCAAGCTCAGAGAGCACCAAGAACCCCACAGTCCTCCTCCTCCTCCTCCTCAACCACCCTCCCTTCCAGCACTGATGATGTTCCCTAGTTGGGTCATGAAACGTCTGCAAGAGAAGCACCCAGCACAGAGAACACCAAGGACACCACAGTCTTTTTCCTCCTCCTCCTTCCTTCCTTCCTTCCTTCCTTCCTTCCTTCTTCTCCTCCACTTTCCCCTCTCCTCCACTTCAGCCCCCTTTCTTCTACCTCTGATGACGTTCCCTAGTTGGGTAATGAAACGTTTACAAGAAAACAGTCAAGCTCTGAGATTGATAAAGACCCCACAATCCTCCTCTTCGTCTCCCCCCTTCATTCCTTCCTCTTCCCCTCCTCCTCCTCCTCCTCCTCTTCTCCACAACCCCCCTCTCTTCTAGCACTGATGATGTTCCCTAGCTGGGTCATGAAATGTCTGCAAGAGAAGCACCCAGCTCAGAGACCACCAAGGACCCCCCCAGTGCCTCCCTCTTTCCAAAACCCCTGGGCAGAGGCATTGGGAGACCCTGGTGGCCCCAAAGGACGCCCCCCCCCCCCCGCCNNNNCCCCCCCCCCCCCGGCCTCCATTTCCGGGCAGAGTTAACCAGGCAGTTTTGAACCAAAAAGAGCGAGTGGGGGGGGGGCAGGATTCCGGTTCCTCCTCCCTCCAAATCCCCAGGAGGAGGAGAGGCTCCTTTTCAGGAGGACGTGGCTGAGCGACCTGTGTTGGGGGGGGAGGTGAGGGGGGGTCTAACCCCATCTCCCCCCCTCCTCTTTCCCCCCTGCTTTTCGTGCCAGAGCTGAGAAGGGAGGCCACCCATCAATNGCGACCTGTGTTGGGGGGGGAGGTGAGGGGGGGTCTAACCCCATCTCCCCCCCTCCTCTTTCCCCCCTGCTTTTCGTGCCAGAGCTGAGAAGGGAGGCCACCCATCAATCGATTAATAAATACAAGGAACGGTTTATTAAAAAGACAGGAGAAAAAGTTACTCCGGAAAAGGGAGAGAGGAGTAGTTGATTGTGGCTACACCCCCGTGGCCTGGTGGGCAGTTTCTCTAACCCCCCCCTCCAAGGCAGAAGGGCCCACCGGCAAAAATATGGCTCTTGAGTGCTGGGAGGGAGGGGCTCCAGCCCCCCCCCCCCCNGCCCCCCCCCCCCGGTCCAGTCCATACTGGGCCCCAAAGGAAAAGTCAGGGCTGCCAGCCTTCAAGTCCCCCCCCCAGCTGCTCCACGGAAAGGGGGGAGTCAGTGCATACAGGGACCCCCCCAATCTGGAAGGCCCTGATCCGATCTGCACCCAGCAGGCTCCCTGAAGTCACCCAGCGCACGGCTGGTGTTTGCAGAGACCCTCAAAGGGTGCTTGGGGTGGGGTGGGGGGAAACGGGGGCGCAGAGGCAGCCCAGCTGCTCCTGGGAAGAATGCGACCCACCCTGCTTCCCAAGCCAGGCTGGACCCCCCCTCCTGCAGCAATTAGCACCATTTCAACACAGGGAGGGGGGACAATCCAAAGCAGAGAGGCAGATCGAGGGGGGGGAAAGGCATTATCGAAAGCAGAACCAAAGTGGGGGAACCCGTGGAGGGGGGGGGAAGCCTTCACCTGCCCCCCCAGGTCCCTTGGTCTCTGCCCCCCCCTCAGGAAATGATCTTGGGCGGGATCTCCACCGAGGCCTTGATGAACACGGCGTTGTCGCGTACGTAGTTGCGCTTCTTGATGTCCTCGTGGGAGATGAACTTGGGGTAGCCGAAGCCCAGCAGGCTCTCATCCAGGGAGGTGCGCCCCGTGCCGGGCTTCTGGAAGTTCTTCCAGGTGGGGTCCGGCAAGAAGGTCTCCGTGATGTGCTGGGGCTTGGAGAGGGAGGGGTCGCTCTGGTCCAGCAGCGAGAAGGTGACCCGGTAGGCAAAGGGCCACTCCAGCAGGTTGTCGTACTGACCCGGCAGCACCCGGATGTAGACGGAGAGATGGCTGCCCTCGCCGCTCCCGTTGCCATTCAGGAAGACCGACACCTGCAGCCGGTAGCCATAGCGGTGGGTGTAGAAGGGGGGGCTGAAGGACTCGTAGTTGCTCCGCAGGCGGGCTTCCTGCAGCTTCCGGCCGTAGTCGGCGATCTTCCAGATCAGCACGCCCTCACTGCCCACCGCCAGCTCCTCCACCTCACGGCGCAGCTCCACCAGCTCCTGGCGCTGCCGGGCCACCAGCGCCCCCATCAGACCCAGGTGCAGCTTGGTGTTCTCCTCCAGGTGGCGGCCCAGGGAGACTTTGGGGCACTGGGGAGAGAGAAGGTGGCTAGAGGCGGCCAGGTGCCCAGAGACGCAGTGCCAGGCTCCCCCATCAAGGGGCTCGGTACTCCGCTTGGAGTATGCACAGTCAAAGTGGCCTCTCTGCCCTGAGCCAGATGGGCCCTCCCCACCATCCTGTGGCTTGGCAGCCTTGGCCACAAACCCTCCCCCCAACTCCAGAGACATGGCAGTCCTCGATTTACGACCATTCATTTAGTGACCGTTCAAAGTTGCGTCAACTCATCAAACATTCCTAGGCCTGTTTTAGTCGTTGCCATAAAAAAAAGGAGGAGGAAGGGAATCTGGAAGAGCCGTGCAGCAGTTTGGAAGCGAAAGTACATTCCAACTCTTCTCTTTAAAAGATTGTAGCTAAACTACCGGAGCTTTTGCCCGGGAATATAGTGAATTGGAGAACATGATTGATGACGCCCAGCCTGTGAAAGTGCTCTGTTGGAGAATCTGGTTTATGACACCATCCGGGAGGGAGGGGAGAAACAGGGGATTGTGAATGATATAGGCCAGAGTTGGCTTCATACAGGGCAATGCCAGGATATTGCCTCTAATGAATGCTTTGAAGTTTTTTTGAAGTTTGGCTCAAGAATCATGATTTAATTAGGAAGATTTCTGGAACCCTGACATGAGCACTGCAACCAGTATTCCCAGTGGGCGCAACTGGCAGAGCGTTCTCCAAGAAGTCTGGGAAATGTGAAATAAGAAAGGGGTCAGGACTCCAACAAATCCACCCCCATTCGAATCATAAGTCTCTAGCCGCATCTCTCAGAGAAAATAAAATTAATTTATTAGGAGTGACCATGTCGGCGTTACCTGGGTGCAGCTGACTCTAAGACCCATCGTTCATTTCCCCCTTGACCGTGGTCTTCCCCCCACCCCCTGGATGTATATTCTCCAATGGGACAAATCCATAGCCAAGAGTCATCCATCATGCTCTCCAGTAATAATCTTGTGCGCCAGAAGCTTTGCCTGCTTAGCAATTATCTGACCCATGTAAGGAATGCACTGCTTTCCCCCACACTCCCTTTCTGCTGGCAGCGAAAAAGACCAAAGGAGAATCTTTTTAGTTGACAAATGGTTTCTGTGCTGAGATCATGGCAGCGAGATGGCTGGCGGCCAAGGAAGAGGAGGGGGCTGGGGTGGGAAGGCCGGGATGGCTGTGGCTCACCCGGTGTTTGCAGCCGGCCTCCTTGAAGGGGCAAAGGGCCAGGGCGGTGGAGCAGTTGTCCTTCAGGTGCCCATTCAGGTCCTCTCGGGCAATATTGGGCACCCCGCACTGATTCGGACAGGGCACGGGGTAGCGGGGGCACTGGTACTCATGGTTCTGGAGAGAGAAAGAGAGAGAGAAGAAAAGCCCATGGAGTCTTTGACTTACAATATTCATTTAGTGACTGCTTGATGTTACAACGGCAACTTAGGATTGGTTTTTTTTCACACTTACGACCGTCGCATTTTCACCCTCCCAGAGGCTTGAAGGAAGCCTCTGTAGCCTCAGGAGGCCGAAACACGGGCCTTCTGGAAATACTGGAAGTGGCAAAACAGGCCTGTTTTTCGGCCTCCAAAGGCTGCAGAGGCTTTCCTTGAGCCTCCAGGAGGGAGAAAGTGGCCTTAAATGGGCTGAAAATCAGCTGGGAGACACACTCATGCACAGTGAATGCAGGAAAGGGGGCAGGGGTGTTAGACATGCATGCGCAAGGGGGGGCCATTGCATTGTGGATGTCAGCACACGGGCGCACTTTCAGGACACAACAAAAAGGTTTGCCATCACTGTTCTAGGGTTTAGAGGTAGACTGCCCCTCTGCAGTGAAGCTCTACCCTACAATCCTCCTCCAAGGTCTTTGGGGAACCCTTTGAAGTAGGGGTGGGATTCTACCAGTTCTCACAATGCGCTAGAACCGGTTGTTAACCTTCTAAGCAGTTCTAAGAACCGGTTGTTAGAAGAAATTACTGGGCTAATCCTGTAAGGAAGGCAGGAAGGAAACATTCTGGTGTTGCTGACAGANATCCTGTAAGGAAGGCAGGAAGGAAACATTCTGGTGTTGCTGACAGAAACTGCCTCTCCGTTAACCCTGATTACATTTTGGCAGGACTAGACTTCCTTTTCTCAGGAACTTCTCTGGAGTTTTTTCCCCCTCCTTTGCTGGGACTTTGCTTGTGTGCAGGGACCATTCAAAGGTACAATGGCACTGAAAAAAAGTGACTTATGACCCCTTTTCACACTTACGACGGTTGCAGCATCTCCAGTCATGAGAGGCCAGGTGAGATGCATGCCTCAATGTGAGTGATATTGAGTTGACCACGCCCAGCCAGTCACATGACCACCAAGCCACACCCACCAACTGAGCCACGCCCACAGAACCGGTTGTTGAAAAATTTGAATCCCACCCCTGGCTTGAAGTCTCCAAGGCCAAGTGGGGATGCCACAGAAGACCCTCCCCATTACCCCCAGAAAGCCCCCCCAAATGTGGCAATGCTCCCCCACAGATGTGCCCCCCCAATCTTTTAGGTACCCAAAAGGAGGGAGTTTCTTGGGCTACGAAGAAAGGGCACCGCAACCTGGATCAGGACATCCCCACAACCCAAGCTTCCCCCCTCACCCACCCCAGAGGGTAGGGCACCATTCAGGCCATCCCCTCCCTAGTGACCCACCTGGATGGTGTCATAGAGGAACTCCTTGGCACAGTAGCTGCAGGGCTGGGTGCGCTTCGGACACTCGGCCAGCATGTGCTGGGACAGCAGCCGGCGCATCATGCGTGCCCCACACTTGTTTTCACAGTAGACACTCTCCTGGGGGCAGATGCCCTGGTGGTTCTGGACAAGGGGGGCGGGCAGAAGCCGGACGGAGAAGAAATCAGAGAAAGGGAAGGGTGAGCAAGTGGGAGGATTGCTTCCTGGATCTCTCAAGCTGGAGGATGGGAGGCCACCAGGAAATGCCCAGGCAGAGGGAGAAAGTGGGAGGAGGGAAATCTCCTCGGGGCAGACGGAGGCCAATTGCTCTATTATGTATTTTATTTCATTTTTATTTTATTTTTTTATTTATTTGTTCTTTCCTTTTCTCTTTCGTGCTATTTCATTTATCTCTCCCCAGAGAGAGAGAGAGAAAGAGGTTCAGCTGCAGCCTTGAATCTTCCTCCCCAGCAGCCACGGAGCCTGGAGGGTCGTTTATTTCAGCCTCTGCCCCCCTCACCCGAGGGACAATGGACGGAAGCCGGACACGCACCCACGAGAGTCCCCCCTGCCCCCACTCACCTCGAAGGCTTCCCCCGTGAAGTCAGCTCGGCAGAATTCGCACTGGAGGTGCCTCTGGGGACAGTCGTGCTGCAGGTGGGGGGGCAGGTCCCGGCGGCTCAGCTTGGCCCCACAGCGGTTGGGGCAGGGCACCACGTTGAAGCTGCAGGTCCCCAGGTGGGCCTGGACCAACAGCGGTCGAGGGGAGAAGGGGGTCACTTGGAGGAGGGGGAGGGGCCCCTGCAAGGACCCTCCCCTCCCTTGGCCCCCAGCAGCCCCTCCCGGGCCGGTGGAGGGGCCCAGAAATGCTCAGGTGCCCCCAGGGCTTCCCACCTGCAAATGGCGGACGGTGCCAGTCCAGCGACAGCCCTCCTCACTGTGGATACACCTGATGCTCAGGCTCAGCACCTGGGCCTCCAGGTCGGGATCCGGGTAAATCTGGAGGGCGAAAGGGGTCTCAGGTGGGGCTGTGCTCCCTTGGCTGCCTTTCCTTCCTTCCTTCAGTCCCATTTCTCTTCCTTCCTCCCTCCCCCTTCCTTCCTCTCTGCCCCTCCCTCCCTTCCTTCTTCTCGTTTTTCTTCATCCCTTTCTCTTTTCCTTCCCCTCATCCTCTTCCTTCCTTCCTTCCTTCTTTCCTTTCTCTCTTCCGTCCCCTCATTCTCTTCCTTCTTCTCTTTCCCTCCCTCCACTCATTCCCTTCCTTCCCTCCCTCCCTCCCTGTGTCCCTATTTGGACACCAAAGCCCATCCAGATCTCACCCTGTCTGGATCTCAGAAGAGGCCTGGGAGGGTCGTGGGAGCACATGCAAACCCTTTGCCAGGCAGCCCCTCCCCTCCCAGCAGCCCCCTCCCCGTTATCCCTGCCATCTGCAAACACGGCCCTCCGTTCATTCCTGCCTGGCCGGCTTCCCCAGCAGATGCCAAGCAGGGCACCGGATTAACCAACTGCAGGAAAGATACAGAGAGGGGGGTGGGCAGAACAGGATGGCTGGCAGCAAGGGGGAGGAAGTGGGCAGAAGGCACCAAGAAGGGCAAAATCACCCCCCCACCACCACACACATGCACACCCAGCCACCCCCCAACAGAGCCTCACCCAGCATTGGGGCTCACCTTGGCGTAGTCGAGNACCACCACACACATGCACACCCAGCCACCCCCCAACAGAGCCTCACCCAGCATTGGGGCTCACCTTGGCGTAGTCGAGGGGCAGCTGGTCCTCTGGGCACTTGAAAACGCCTTCGCTGCAGGAGGAAAGTCGAGACTGAATGGCCAGGCGGTGGGCAAGAAATGTCTCCCTCGATGCCACCTGGCTGCCAGGGGACAAAGCCGTCCAACACCTGGCTCTTTTATTTGGGTGCCCTGGCCTGGAAGCGCTTCATGCCCGCCGGGGGGGGAGGGGTGAGGGGGTGCAGTATTATTACAACACTGAGGACTAGAATCTCTTTTTTTCCCCACACCTGGGAGTTTGGAAACGGGGGGAAATGCCACCTTTCCGGGGCTTTTGCCAGGGTGCCACCTTGGCTGGGCAGGAAACCCTTTTCTTCTCAGCCACAACTGGTGCCATTTAACCCAAACGGAGACCTTCCCCGCTCTCGGCTGCTATGAATGGTCAGCTGATCAATGGATGCCACCTGCGGAGCCCTCAAGACCGAAAAGTGGGGGGGGGGGACCCGACAGAAGAGGANAAAGTGGGGGGGGGGGAACCCGACAGAAGAGGAGAAAATAATGGAATGTGCAGAAATGAGCAGATTGACACTGGCAATTAGAGAGCAAGAAGAAAAGGAATATTATAAAATATGGGATTTATTCCATCAATGGCTAGATAAGAAAGCGGAGCAATAAAATATATACTATAATATAGATATAAAATAATAGTAAAGATGATACATTATAATGATAGGTTATATTTGATTATTGTGAAATGAATGATATTGTCTAGACATTGTTAAAGTTGAGATTTGCTCGAAAAAGGAGGACATGAACTTACAGTCAAAGTCTAATAAGGAGGTAAAAATAATGATGATATAGTATGGATAGCTAGAGGTTTTGTGTTTTATCTATGTTTGTTGTCAAAATAAAAAATTCTTAAAAAAAAATAAAGACCAACCGCCCTTCCTTGGCGCTGCCTCAAGAGATGCTGGCTTCAACCACAGCGCAACGGATGGTGGCTTGTTCTGTGCAGCACGGAATAATAAACCACACCAATCTGGGTTTCTGTGCTGGCGAATCCCCCAAGACCCTACGCCCACCTGCTGCATTGACCAGGATGAGGGAGACACACAATGGTTTGATTAGTGACCATTCGAAGGGATGACAGCCCTGGAAATTGGCTTGGGAATGTTTGGCAGACTTACTACCGTTGTAGCAACCCCATAGCTACACAGTCACAAAATTTGCACTCTTGGCCCATACTTATAATGGCTGCTATGTTCCCAGGGGGGCTCATGTGATCCCCTTTTTCCACCTTCTGACCAGCACAGGCAATGGGGTTCACTTAACGACTGTGTTGCTGCCGTCACAACTGCAGGGATTCGCTTAGCAACTGCGGCAAGAAACGTCGTCAAATGGGAGAGAAACTCACTGAACAAGCGTCTTGCCTTAGCAACAGTCATTTGGGGGTCGATTACAGTGATAAGCCAAGGACCACCAGTACTAGAAGTGGGGGAGGAGGGGGGACTCAGCTGGCCTGGGAGTCTCCCCCTCCGACTATCACCGGACCCCCACTCACCCAGGACCCCCTCTGGACAAAATGTAAGCCAGTGGGGGGTCCGGGTTCAGGGGTCTCATGGGTCCTTTTCCACGCGTGGCCCCCTGGCCCAAGAGGGCGGTGGGTTCAATCACAGAAACTGTTCCCCTCTCGCCAACCCCCCCGGGTCATCAGCCCGAACCCCAAAGTAGACACCCTCCACCCGAATTTCCAAACCAATCAGAACAGAGCTGGAAGGGACCCTGGAGGTCGCTAGCCCAGCCCCCAGCTCAAGCAGGAGGCCCTATACCATTTCAGACAATGGCTGTCCAGTCCCTTCTTAAAGCCTCCAGTGATGGAGAACCCAGAAACTTCTGGTGGCAAGAGTTCCACTGGTTATTGTCCTTCCCTGTCAGCAGTTTCTCCTCAATTCCAGGGCGCTTCCTCTACCTGGTCAGTATTTCCATTCTGTTGTTCCTTGTCCAAGCCTTCGGATGCTTTTAAACAGGTTGACCCACCGCTCTCTTCCTTTGTGGCAGCAGCCCTCCAATGCTGCTGTTCATGTGTGTCCGCCCCCCAATTCTGTCTTTTTCTCTAGGACTTGGCCAAACCCAAATCCTGAGCCGTTTTTCAATGTTTACTCTTCGTCGCTCTTCTCCGAACTTTTTTCCAAAACCTTCAACTCTTTTTTTGCAATGTGGGGACCAAAACTGGACATGGGATTCCAGTTGCGAAAATTCCACACCGAGAAATGCGCAGCAGCTAAGTCCGAACACAGCTGGCAGGGTTACCTCTGGCCTGTTCTCGCCCCATGAACCAAGTGGATGTGGGGGAGGGGGAGGAGAGGGGGGAGGGACCACATAGAAGCTCTGGGGGAAATATGGGGCTGTCCTCCAGCTGGACAAAGGGGAAATCCCCGACCCCCCCCTTCCAAGTTTCTGCCTTGCTTCTCACTTACTTACTTCCTGCCAAGGTGCCCCCCTGCCTTCCAGGGGTCAAGACAGTCTCTGTACACACAAACACACACACACACACACTCTCTCTCTCTCTCACACACACACACAGAGTGTGTGCGTGCGCCTGGCTCCTTCCTTTGTCTTCTGGGCTTAATGGTTTTATTTGCTGTGTTATTTTATACTTGGTGGTTTTAATGTTTTTATGCTATAAGTCACCCAGAGACAATGGCTGATAGGTTGCAGATACGTTTCATGATGATGGATGGATGGATGGGTGGACAGACTAGATAGATACCGTGTTTCTCATGTAATAAGACCAGGTCTTTATTTTTTTTTTTTAGCCCCCCAAAAAAGGGCTAGGACATCTTTTAGGGGGTGACTTAATTCCCCCCCCCTTGCATCTTCGGGTGGGTGGGCGGCGACGGCTTGGATGTTGACCCACTCCCCCCATTTCGCATGTTTTAATATAGGCCTTAATTTGGGGGGAGGGGCTTAATTTCATTTCATGCCTATAAAACATGCTGGGACTTCCTCTTGGGGGAGGCCGTATTGTTGGAGAAACAGGGTAGATAGACAGACAGACAGACAGACAGATGATGGACAATAAGATAGAGATTAGATGGATGGATGGAGATAGATAGATATGATAGAGATAGAGACAGATAAACAGACAAAAAGATATAGATAGATGGTGAAAGGAAGGAAGGAAACGAGAAAGAAAGAAAGAAAGAAAGAAAGATACAAACTTCCAGAGACGGCAACCAGCCTCTCCCTCTCTGCTGAAACTCACCTGTCCTTTGACAGAACTCCCCTCCCCGCCTCCCCTGTTGCCCCACATGCCCCTCCCCTCCCTGCTGCCAATGCACCTGCCTTTCAGGGGAAGCCAAGCAGAGCAGGGCCTGGCCAAAGGTCATTGGAGCGCTGGGTGCTAGCGGGGCAAACATTGACTCACCCTCCCTTCTGCCAATCTACCCTGGGCGGCTCCGAGCAACCCCCAAATTCCTTCCTGCACCCCCCTATCCAGAGCCCTGCACTCTCCCCCCCCAGCAGGGGGATCCTCCTCAGCCAGGGGGAGGGGCAGGGCTGACAAAGGGAGACGATGGGCACTGATGCCACCTGCTGTTGGGGAGGGGAGGGCAGCCCCAGGGGGGGAACTATAAGGTGGGGGGGGCAGCAGGACCGGTTGGGACCTGCAGGGAAGGAGCTGCAGCAGGGGGGGTGGGGAGTTTGCTGGGCAGCTGGCCAGGTGGAGGCACAAGGAGGAGAGGCCCACCTGTTCAGCGGATGCCAGTCGGCCTGGTCGGCCCCCTGCCTCTGTTCCACCTGCCCACTTGGATGGGTGGGAAGCCCAGGGGTTGCCAGCCGACTCCCCTGGCCCGGCTCCCAGCTGGTGGGCGGGAGGCCAAAGCAGCCCCCTCCCCTTCCTGGGGGCGGATCACACATCACATGTGATCCAAATTCGGACTCTTGGCAACTGGACTCGCGTTTATGACGGTGGCAGGATCCTCCTACCGGCCAAGTCAACGGGGAAGCCTGATTCACTTAACAACTATGTGTGACTCACTTAAACATTGACAGGGATTCCCTTAAACGACGGCGGCACAAGAGGAGGTAAAATGGCAAAATTCACTTAGCGATGGATATGACCAAGGTTGTAAGTCACAGGTCTCCCACCCTGGCCCCTTTAAGACTTGGGGACTTCAACTCCCAGAATTCCCCAGCCAGCAGTGGCTGGAGAATTCTGGGAGTTGAAGTTCCCAAGTCTTAAAGGGGCCAGGGTGGGAGACCCCTCTCATAAGTCAAGGACGGGGAGACTAGAGGGGTCCCTGACTTCAAAATCACCACCTCAGGGTCTTCTAGGGGGGTTGTTCCCCCTTTTCCGGCCAGTGTGGAGCCCACAGGAAGCAGGAGGGTTAAAGAGAGGGGGGGCTGCCAACCTCCCCAGAAGGAGGGGCTGCAAGCAATTAATCCCCTAAGCGCCAGAGAATGTGCTGAGCCAGCAGCCATAGCAGCACTGGGGGGTTGCAAGAGAGAAAGAGGAATCCCACTCCTCCCTCACTTCTGGGATCCAGGCTGGACTGGGGAGGGGGTCTCCATTCCCACAGCCCTCCCCTCTCCCCTTGGCAAGCAACTTCCCAACCCACCCTGAAGCGCTGGGGAAGATATGCAGGGAAGGAAGGGCCTTAGCTGGGGCTGGGAAAACATCCCCTCCCCTAAATCCCCTCCGGGAACATTCCTGCAGTCAGAGGCTCTGCTTTTTCCAGGCAAGAGGGGGCTTCCAAGCTGCTCCCCCAGCCCAAGGAACTCTGAGGTTTGCAAACAGCCATTGTAAGATGCTCCCCCCTCTTCCCCCTCCTTCCAGGATGGTCTTTGTCTCGTGCAGGGAGACCTGAGGCCAGCAGGGGCTGCATCCCACCCACAATGGGGAGAGCCCCCCTCCAGGTCAGGAAAACAGCAGCCCCCCCTTCCTGCAGCCCCCCTCCCCAAACCAGGAAATGCAACATTTTCAAATGAGAGGGGTGGGGAGAGATTTGGGGGTGAGCCCAAGGGGAAAAGCCCCCTTCAACTGGCCTTAAAACCCAATGCTCAGAGTTGGGAAGAGTCTCCTCCATTGGCCCACAATCCCAAGCTACCTGGGCATGTCCACATACCTGCAAAGGGGGGGGGGGGTTGGGGAGTTGTNAAGGGGGGGGGGGTGTTGGGGAGTTGTGGCTCCTGCATTGCACACATAACAACAACAAAAAGAGCAAGCAAAGGACTGGATTTCACCCTGCAAAGCTTCTTGTGGTTATTTCAGAGCACAACAAACACAATCCTGTCTGGAAGAGTTTGCCGTCTCGCGCACACACACAGGGCTCCTGAGCTGGGAAAAGAGGGTGCACACGGACGTGACCCCCACGCCCCACTGAGATAGCCAGGAAAAACAGTTTTCACCTGGACCCCAGGCCCTTGTAAGAGTTTGCAACCTCCCTCCTTGTTTCCTCCGGAGAGCTGCCGGTGGCCTCGCTGGCTGATGCAGCGTCCTGTGCCATCCGTAGCTTTGCTCCAGCATTGGAGAGTCTCTTGTCCCGAATGGTATAAGGTTAAAGGTGTGCAAACTTGAGAACTTTTGAGACTTGTGAACTACAACTCCCAGAATTCTGGGAGTTGAAGTGCACAAGTCTTAAAGTTCCAAAGTTAGACACTCCTGATGGAGCAGGGGGTTGGACTAGAAGACCTCTAAGGCCCCTTCCAATTCTTCTTCTTTTCTTAAAACAAAATAAAAAAAACCCCCAAGGATTCCCTCCCTGGGAGGAAACCTCACAATACCCCCCCGCGACTTTTTCCGACTTCCAACCCCACCGGCACATCTGCGGCCGGTCTCCCCTCCCCGGAGCGCCCCAATCCAAGGAGGCCGCCCCTCCGCGCGAAAGTGGGCGAGTGTCGGTGCGGGCCGGGGCGGCTCCCGCCTGCCAAGCAGCCCCTCTCGGGCTGCAATCCCCCCTCCCGCCCCGTCTCCGGCTCTCCGGGGACCGGCCGCTCTCACCCTCCCGGGAAGCCCCCCTCGATGCCGGGCAGGCAGCGCTGCCGGGCCGGGGCAGCCGCGGGGGGGGCGGAATTCCTGCTTGCTGCCCGGGAGGCGTCCGGACGTTGCTCCGCAAACGCGGGCGGTCCGTTGGGGGCGGGAGGGGGCCCGTTGCCCGGGCAGGGCGGGGTCCCCCGCAGGCAATCGCGGGCTGCGTCCGTCCCGGCCCCAGGGAGACCCCCCAGCCCGACCCGCTCCGGCCAGCGTCCCCGCACCGGGCCGGGGATGCCCAGGGGAAGCGGGGCGCCCGCCCGCCCACCTGAGGAACTCCTGGAGGCAGGTGTCGCAGAAGCGGTGCCCGCAGGTGGAGACGCGCACCGGCTCCCGCATGGCCTTGGCACACAGCGGGCACAGCAGCCGCCGCTTCGGCTTCTCCAGGAACTTGTAGTCGAAGCCCGGCATGGCGCCCGCCCGCAGCCCCGGCCGGCCGTGGCCCCGCCGCCGCCGCCGCCGCCGCGCTCCGCGCTCGCCGCTATTGTGTGAGCCGCGGCTGGGCTGCGGGGGGAGGGACAGGGGGCGGGGCCGGGCGGGGCCCCTCCCCGCGGGGGCAGTCTACCTGGGCCGCCAAGCTCCCGGAGGGGCCCCCGCTGCCCTCCAGGCGGGCGCGGCTCCTCCCCAAAGGGAGGGGCGAGACCCGGCCCTCCCCGCTGCGGGGCCGGGCTGCGGGGAGGGGGATAACGCGCCCCCCCCCCTTGCAGGCGCTGAAGTCGATTCGCCGAAGGAGACTTTTGAACCCAGGACTCTCCATCTTGCCAGCTTGAGGAGGGGAGGACTTCGGGTCCCCTGGCTGGGGCATTCGGGGGGGGGTCCGTGGGACTTGAACTCCGCCCCTCTTCAAGCAGAGGACTTCTGGGAGTGGAAGCCCACCCCTCCCGAAGCTGCCAAGGAGGTGGAAGAAATGCTGCCTGGACTCCCCCCAAACCTTCCTCGGGCGTTAAAACCACAAGCACAACGAACCACAGACGGGCCAGATCGTTTCAAATACTTCAATCTCCCTCTGCAGATGAATTCATCCAACGCAATCCTGCTTTTGGGGGGTCGGGGTGGGGGGAGGAAACGCCTGCTCAAAATCTCTTAACCTGAGCAAGGCTTTTCAGGAGGGGGGGCTTCCTTATGATATTTCTGCCCACTTGCTTTCCAAAGGCTCCCCTTTCTGGAAAGGAGCAGGGACAAAGGCTGTAGGTCTGGGAGTTTGACCGTTCCCCCTCCCTACCCCCACCCCCATTTCCCCACCCCCCCCGCCCCCTTTGCAAAAGCAAACAAGCTCTGCCTGGCTGGGTTGGGAGTCCTTGAAATAGCTAACTTGGCAAAAAGATAAACAAGACCTGTTTTCGAGCAGCAGGTTTCTTTCCTGGACTTCAACTCCCAGAATTCCCCAGCCAGGATTCTGGGAATTGAAGTCCACAAGGTTTAAAGCAGGGGGTCTTCAAACTTGGCCGCTTTAAGAGCTGTGGACTTCAACTCCAAGAATTCCTCCTCAGGAATTCTGGGAGTGGAAGTCCACAAGTCTATTCTATCTATCTATCCTATCTCTCTCTCTCTCTATTCTTTCTCTCTTCCCCCTCTATCGATTTATTCTATCTATCTATCTATCTCTCTTTCTATCTATCTATTCCAAGGGTCTTCAAACTTGACAGCTTTAAGACTTGTGGACTTTAACTCCCAGAATTCTTTCCCCAGTCATGTCAGCTCAGGAATTCTGGGAGTTGAAGTCCACAAGCTTTAAAGCTGTCAAGTTCGAAGACCCCTGCCTTAAATTTTGTGGACTTCAACTCCCAGGATTCCCCACCCAGGCAGGTGTGCCTAACTGAGGAATTCTGGGAGTTGAAGTCCACAAGTCTTCACTTGCCAAGTTGGAAGACCCTTGGGTTAAAGCGATGAAGAATGAGAAACTCTGCTTTAGGGAACAATTTGGGGGCTTGGGGGTTTTAATATGAAGCGCTGTCCAGGGAGCCCTCAATTTACAACCATTCATTCATTGGCCACTTGAAGTTCCTAAAACCACTAAAAAAAAGGGACCATTTTTCACCCAGTTGAGATCTCTTGATCCAAATTCAGAGGCTTGGCAACTGGTGTGTACTTATGACACGTCCCGCGTGTCTTATGTACTTATGACCCGTCTCTTGCGTCCCGGAGAGCCACACGGCCACCTTTGGTGACCTTCTGATGACCTTCCACGTGGAAGCACTGATTTCTCTTAACAACCCTGTGACTCACTCAACAATGGTAGTTATTCACAACGGTGGCAGAAAGGAAGTAAAATGGGAGCAAACAAAAATCAGTGAACAATGGTCGCTCAGCAACGGGAATGTTGGGCTCCTTTAACGGTCGTAAGTTAAGGATTTGAGGTTTTGCTCTGCTAGGGGCTTAAATAATCCCTCTCCCCAAATTTAAAACTGAACTAATTTGAAGGTTGCTTGGCTGAAGCTGGACCTATAGCATAGCTGGGAGGTTGGGCATTGGTGGACAAAACCAAAAAACCCCCTGGAGACCCTTCTTCTTCAATGGAGGACACCACAGAGCTAGTCTGGGAGGGGGGTCTCCTTGAGTCCAGAGACCCACCCCTCAAATGGTCGAGGGCTGGATTCCTCCCGGGTGGGAATAGCAGCAGGGAAACCTTTGCCCAATAATGGGTGGGGGGGGATCTTCTTGGTCAGATTCCAGTCTCTTGTCTCTGTTCTGGGCAGGGGGGCATCTCTGAGATATCCTGAGGAGGGGGGGGCAGCCATTTTCAGCCACAGGGATGCTGAAGGCCCCCCAGCCCAGCTGAAGAAGGAGGGGAGGTTGGAGGGGAGAGGGGCTGCCTTTAGCCCAGGGGTCCCCAAACTTGGCCACTTTTAAGATTGGTGGACTTCAACTCCCAGAATTCCCCAGTCTTAAAGGGGCCAAGGTGGGAGACCTCTGGTCTGCTGGCTGGGGAATTCTGGGAGTTGAGATCCCCAAGTCTTAGTGGCCAAGATGGGAGACCCCTGCTTTAGTCGAAGCTGGCTTCTCTCCAACTTATTTTAATTAAAAAATCTATTTTTTTCCCCTCCAAGCCTGTTTGGACAAGATATTGGCGTCAAGGTCATCTTCTGCCTTGCCCACGTAGGAGTGAAAGAGTGACCCAGCCAAGGACATTGCCTTGATGGCATCCGAAGGGCATATCAGTTGCACCATGAAATCCTTCGCACGGCTTCCCTGTTTTCCTGAATTCTGCATCTTTCGCCCCGCTCTGGGGAAGCTGAAGCAACTCGCCTGTGGCGTTTGTTGGGTTTGTGCCCACCCTTTGCCAGTCACACAACAAGCTGACCACAATCAGACTCATTTTCCTCCTTGGGGACACTAATTTTCCTCACCCGGAGTTTGGATGGATTGATTAATCTATTTATTAAATTCATTTGCCACCCATCTCGTTTCAAACAACTCAGCACAATAAACACTAGAAAGAAGAAAAACATTAAAAAGCAAAACATTAAAATCACCAGGGTCACATGATTCCCCTTTTGCGGCCTTCTGACAAGCAAGATTCACTGAACAACAGGGTTCCTAACTTAACAACCAATTAAGTTTTACAGATTAACAGAGTTGGAAGGGACCTTGTAGGTCATCTAGTCCAACCCCCGATCCAAGCAGGAGACCCTACCCCTGTACTATTTTAGACCAGATGGCAGTCCAGTCTCTTCTTGAAGGCTTCCAGGGGTGAAGCTCCCACAACAGTGATCTACTGCAAATCTCATTTAACAACTGTTTCGCCTAGAAATATTTGGCTTCATTGTCATCGTAAGTCGAGGTTTACCTGTACAGCCTCCAGCCAAGAAAGGTCGCCCTTGCCCAGAGAGTTGATGCTCTAGCCACTAGGCTGTGGGGAAAAGCAAGGTTTTACACCTGGGCAGGAAATGCCAAAGGGACAAGTCCAGTTAGGCAAGACCTGGCTCAAAAACAGTAACTGGGAGAGGGACCTTGGAGTCCTAGTGGACGATCAGTTGAACATAAGCCAGCAATATGCAGTCACCACCAAAGAAGCAACTATGATCCTGGGTTGTATAAACAGAGGCATAGGATCCAGATCACATGAAGTGTTAGTACCTCTTTAGAAAGCCTTAGTAAGGCCACACCTGGAATCCTGCAAGCAATTTTGGCCACCACGTTACAAAAAAAGATGTTGAGACTTTGGAAAAAGGGCAGAGAAGAGCAGCTAAGAGGATCAAAGGCCTGGAGACTAAAACGTATGAAGGACGGTTCCAGGAACTGGGTATGTCTAGTTTGATGAAAAGAAGGACCAGGGGAGACAGGAGAGCATGTTCCAGTATTTGAGGGGCTGCCCCAAAGAAGAGGGTGTCAAACTATTCTCCAAGACACCTGAGGGCAGGACAAGAAGCAACAGATGGAAACTAACCTGGAATTGAGGAGAAACAGGGAGGACAATTAACCAGTGGAACTGCTGGCCACCAGAAATCGTGAGTGCTCCATCACTGGAGGCTTTTAAGAAGGGACTGGACAGCCACTTGTCTGGAATGGTATCGGTTCTCCTGCTTGAGCAGGGGGGCTGGACTAGAAGACCTCCAGGGTCCCTTCCAGCTCTATTCTGATTCTGATTCTCTTTCCCTCCAGGGGATTCATGCATTGTTTGCAAATTCTCTGCTCTGACCCACATCCAAGGCCATCAAGGGCTCCTGTCTGTTTGTGTTTCTGGAGCCCAGTGAGGCCCCAGCTGCTCATTAACGTCCCTTTTTCTTATCTCGACTCCCCTGATTTGTGGGCTGCCAATACTTCCCACATTCCTCTGCCAGTCCCTCTGCCAAGGGAAGGGAGATGCCCAGTGCCAGCCATTGCAAGCTCCCTCTGGGGGCCTCCCTGCTTGGGCTGGGGAGCTTTTGGTGTAAAATGCTGCTGGGGTTAGAACTCAGAAACATCGGACTGATAGAATGCAGGTCATTCTCAACTTACGACCAGAGTTGAGCTCAATATTGTCAGTGGTCAAGCATCCAAAAAATTTTTTAAATAAATTTTATTAAGATACAATCTTTAAAAACATTGAATGTGATTATATGGATATTTACTTGGAGTAAAATTAGAAGACCAAGTTAAAGAAACAATGATTGCTTGGGGGGGAAATTTTGGATATGAGATAGATTTAGAAAAATGGCAGAAATTATGGTCTCAAAACTATAAAATGACAATGTCAACAGCATATAAAGAGAATTTGCATAGGATGTTTTACAGGTGGCATCTATCCCCAGCAAGAATAGCAAGGATGTTCAAGGATAAATCAGAGAAATGTTGGAAGTGTTATCAGATACCTGGATCATATTATCACGTGGTGGATATGTGTGGAAGCCAAAAGATACTGGACTAAAATTCATACATGACTGGAAAAATGACAAAACAGCATATAGATTTGAAACCAGAAATATTTTTATTGGGTATCTTGCCGGAAGATACAGTAGAGAATTGACATATTTGATTATAAAAGTTTTAGCAGCGGCTAGAATTGTAGCTAAATTGTAGAATTGTAAAAAATTGTAGAATTTGCTAAAAATTGGAAAGGTGAAAAAATTCCAATAGAAGAGGAAGTGATTAAAAAGTAATGGAATGTGCAGAAATGAGTAAATTGACATTAGAAATTAGAGAGCAAGAAGATAAATAATATTATAAAATGTGGTCGTAAGTGTGAAAAACAGTTGCAAGTTCCCTTTTTCCTGCACTGCCGGAATTTTAAAACAAACAGTTGTAAATCAAGGAGTATTTGTGATGTCATAAGCCGTTTTTCTGGCTCCAATTCCCCATGTAGCAGCCATTGTCCTGGCCTGCCTTGCAGGGTTGTTGTCGGTTTGAGCCCCCAAATCAAAAAGTTGGCCATTCTGCTAACATAGGATCTGTTGTCTTAGTTGTTCCTGCCCTTAAAAGAGGGATCTCCAACTTTGGCAACGGTAGGACTTGTGGACTTCAATTCCCAGAATTCCTCAGAAAGCTGGCTGGGGAATTCTGGGAATTAAAGTCCACAAGTCCTAATGCTGCTAAAGTTGGAGACCCCTGTAGACTCAGTGAACATCCTCAACTCTGGCGATCAGAAGGGGATTCAGGACTGGGCCCATCTCTGATGAGAGCAGGGCTATAACAGAAGAACAGAGTTGGAAGGGACCTTGGAGGTCATCTAGTCCAGGGGTTGCCAACCTTTGGGACCTCAGGGAGCACCAAATTCATAATTTTAAATCCTGCAGGCCAGAGATCCTGGGAAAATCCCCCCAAAAGTCTGCAGGAAAATCCCCCACCCCATTTTCCTACTGATCGATGCTTCTTTATTTGGGATCGCAGGATACTGTCTCCAGCTCCGTTCTCAGGGGGAGAAAGAGAGACTTGTGGCTTCATGCAAGGAAAACAGCAGAAGCCGCCAAAGTCTTTCTTCCTCTCCCCCAAACTCCACCAGAAATGAGTCTTTGCCGGCGTAGCCTCTTGGGGCAGGAGGCCTTGCAGGGTCCCCAAGACTCATTTCTGGCGGAGTTTGGGGGAGAGAAAGAAAGACTTTGGCGGCTTTCCTTGAGTGCAGCCAAAAGCAGAAGGAAGAAAGAAGCGGAGAGAAGCAGCCCGGTGGGCAGGCCAGGCACGTGGGGTGAGCGGGGCAAGTTGCCCCCCTCCGCCCTTTCCCCCTCCCCTCACTACCTCGTGTTGTTTGCAGTGCAAGCGATCCAAGCCTTGTGTTCCCGCAGGCCATGTTAGGCAGCGCAGCCTTGTGTTCCTGCACAGCCTGCATTAATTGCTTTTTTTGGGGGGGGGAATATTTCTCTGCAGACCAGCAAAATTTTCTCACGGACCACCAGTTGGCAACCACTGTTTTATACCATGTCAGACCTGTCATGGGGAGGGGGAGAGTGTTGATGAGTTCCTTTTGAACGTGTGCTCCCACCTGTCTGCTTTCTGGAGGGTGAGATGTCCGTGGCTGGACAGTGCAGCAGTCAAGGTGGACAGGGGAAGCCCATGTCGGCCCTCGACCTCTGCAGGACTCTCAAAGGGGAAGGAGACCGGCCCTCTGTTATGGGGGGGGGTCACCCTCCAAGATTTGGGGCGCAGGCNGTTATGGGGGGGGGGTCACCCTCCAAGATTTGGGGCGCAGGCAGATCACTTAAACTGGCTCCCAAACGTCTCCCATGCAGCCTGGCTGAGCTCCCCTCTTGGTTGGCTGCAGATCAAATGGAGCCCGGCTGGATCTGGACTCCTTAACTTCTCCTGGGAGAAATTAAAAGGACAAAGCCAGCTGCTTCCTCTGGGCTGGGACCCAAATTAAGGCAACTCCCCTCCACCCGGACAAGGGGGGTGGGGGTGTCTCCAGGAGGCCCCTCCTCTTGGACCCTGCCAGCAAAAGGAAGCCCACCCACATCCGGGCTCTCTGGTTCACTCTAACTTTAAGGAAGATTTCCCTAATCCATTTTTCACCTCCCCAAAAAAGGCAACTGGACTTTTTTTTGTTATTGCTGTTTTTTCCTCGAAAACATTTCGCTTCTCGTCCAAGAAGCTCCTTCCGCTTTGACCAGATTGACATTAGAATGGAAGGAGCTTCTTGGACGAGAAGCGAAATGTTTTCGAGGAAAAAACAAGGAAGTCCAGTTGCCTTTTGGGGGAAAATGTGGGATAACTGTGAGACCCGGAAGATGGAGAGAATCGCCATAAACACGACTTTCTTAACTTTTGGATCTGGCTCTGCCTTCCCGTTTTCCCTTTTGAAGATGGAGCTGTCGCCGTTTCTACTTTCTGGCTCCCTCCGTTCTTATTTTCTCAGCCCTCCCTGCCAATCATCATCTTCATTTAATGGCCCCATAATCCCTTGCAAGGGGGAGTCTGGACAACTGAATGGAGCTAGAGGAGTGTTTGAATGGCCAGGTGCCCTTCCTGTCACCAATACGTTCAGCAGATACATTCTCAGTGTGCCCAGAGAGAGAAATAACTGCCCCTACCAAGTATCGAACTCACAGCCTCCCGATTGTGAGGTGCACCTCTAAGCTGCACCTCTAAGCCACCTCACCACTCCTCAGCCCTCCCCTGCCAATAGTAACCATTAATTGGACATGCTACAGGTAGTCCTCGACTTACGACTTACAATGGAGTCCCAAATTTATGTTGCTAAGCGAGAAATAAGTTAAGTCAGTTTTGCCCCATTTTATGACTTTTCTCGCCACTGCTGTTGAGTGGGTGCAGTTGTTAAGTGAGTCACATGGTTGTTAATTGAATCTGGCTTCCCCATGGGAGGTCGCAAAAGGGGATCACATCACCCTGGGAATCTGCAACTGTCGTAAGTACATGCCAGTTGCCAAGTGTCTTAATTTTGACCATGTGACCAAAGGGGGGAGGCTGCAACTGTCCTTTGTGTGAAAATGGTCAAATAAAGTCACTTTTTTTTCAATCTCTCTGTAACTTCGAATGGCCGCTGAATGAATGGCTATACGTTGAGGACTACCTGAATCCAAGATGGCCACCGACCAAGGCAGAAGAAAACCAGAACTATTATTTCTTTTGTCATTTGGAAACTTTTGTTCATGCACCATAAAGCTGCATCTGCCTTTTTGTAGAAGTGCCTCGCAGATAACTTATATGCAGTTTGCACACCTGTTCCACAGTATGATGGCCCAAAGGCAACAGAGTCAAACAAGCAAGAAGAGTCCTTTTATTATCTCCAATTTTGCCCCCGATGTCCAGGTTACCTTCTGGGCTGGAGAAAAAACTCCCCCAGGAACAGCCTTTAAGTGGAGGAAATTCAGTCTGAAAACAAAGTACATACAAACTGTAACTAAAAATCCACACAAAACACACTGCAGCAATTAACTGGACAGGGCAGGAGAGAAGAATTTGCAGACCTCAAAGGCCAACGAAACACACACAGTTGGGAAGATGCCAGGAACCCAGATAAGCCTCGACAATAACAGATAACTCACAATTTGCTCCCAACAACTTGCTGCGCGCAGCTTCCCTTTCCAAACACTGTTCCCAGCTGCAGCTAAGGAAGGGAATCAGGGCCGTTTCCTCCCCCGTAAGCCACGCAACCCATGTTGCTCCCTCCTGTTTCTCCCTGCGTGCCCTAGGATGAAGAGGGGGTTGGCCTGGGTCTTCCTCCAAATTCCCTCTCCCCTGCTCTGCCCAGCCGGACTTTGCCCTTCCCCAGTTTCCTCCACAGCCAAAAGGAGCCACACTCCCACTCCCTTCTCAGCTGCTCAGCATCCTCCACAGGTACAAAGCCAGGTGGGCTCCGATTCTATGTCGGAGGTGCCTCGCATAGGTCGAGTTGCCTGCTCCACTTCATTCTGTTATTTTCAGCCTGTTTTTCTCGACTGACATGATCCTGAACGGTTATTTCTCTGCCCTGAGACATTATTCTACCTAATTTGGGGTCCTCCACAGATTGTTCTCCACGGCTTCATCCGAGTCATAAATAAAATTTGGCAGGAAAGCTAGAACTGACACCTGCCACAACACTCTCGTTACCAACTGAAGGATCAGGAAGGACTCTGTAATTAAGATCCCCAAGCCAGCTATGGATCCAATTAACAGTCAGGCCCATCCAGCACAGATTTAACTAAATTGCTGATCAGAACATTATGTTACATTTTTGCCAAGTAGCTTCCTAAAAACCTTCTTTAGTAGCCATGCAATTTACCAAGCATGCCGAGGGGGAAACTCTTCCCCCCCCCAGATTTGCACTGAATCTGAGCTAGAAAAGAATCACTGGTGGTCTCTGAGCTTGGTTGTTTTTCACGTAAGACGTTTCGTTACCCAAACTAGGTAACATCATCAGGGCTACAATGTGTTCACAGGGTTTGCAGAGACCTCCCTCCCGGAACTGATGATGTTATAATAAACTATAAAAAAGGTGTGAGATTCTGGAAAAAGTGCAGAGAAGAGCAACCAGGAGGATGAGGGGACTGGAGGCTGAACTGGGCCTGGCTAGTCTAGTCTGTCTGTCTATCAATCTATATCATGTCTGTCTATCTATCTATCTTATGTTATCTTATCTATCATCTATCTCTTATCTCTGTGTGTCTGTCTTTCTATCTAGCCATCTATGGGAGGGACTGGAGGCTAAGACATACAATGACTGGTTGCAGGAACTGGGCCTGGCTGGTCCAGGGAAGAGAAGGACCAGGGGAGACAGGAGAGCATCTTCCAAGATTTGGGGGCTGCCCCAGAGAGGAGGAGGAAGGGGGTCAAGCTATTCTCCAAAGCTCCTGAAGGCCAGACAAGGAACGATGGATGGAAACTGATCCAGGAGAGATTCAACCTGGAAATAGGGAGAAACTTTCTGACAGGGAGAACCATCAACCCATGGAAGAGAAGTTGCCTTCCGAAGTGGTGGGAGCGTCATCCCTCGAGACCTTCAAGAAGAGATCGGACTGCCCTTGGTCAGAAATGATGGAGGGTCTACCGCTTGGGCGAGGGGTTGGACTAGACGACCGACAAGGTCCCTTCCAACTCTGATTATCTGTTATCCGTTACCTAGTTTGGGAGTGAACCGTCTGCAAGAAAGCACCCAGCTCAGAGAGAACCTCCATCAGGGATCGTCCTCCTTGGCCTCTTTAAGCCTGGAGGACTTCAACTCCCAGAATTCCCCGGCCAGCAGTCGGTCTATGATCCGTCCAGCCACCCCCCTCAGCTCTACCTTCAAGAGTCGTGGTGGTGCAGCGGCTAAGACTGCAGGGTGAACTCACTGCTCAACCCAGGAGTTCGATTCTCACCAGGCTCAAAGTGGACGCAGCCTTCTGTCCCCTGTGAAGCGGTCTATAAGTCTCACATGCTGTTGCTATTATGGGGTGGAGCCTGGAATGGCTTTGGCCGCATTCCCCCTCGTTCTGTTTTTTTCTTGTCATTTTACTATTTACAATTGAGAATAGAGCTGGAAGGGACCTTGGAGGTCAGTTAGCCCAACCCCCTGCTCAAGCAGATACTGACATGCTGCTATCCTCTCTCCCCCCCCCCGTCCTTCTTTTCTCTAGACTAGCCAAACCCAAATCCTGCAGCCATTCCTATATTTTTTCGCCTCCAGGCCTTTGATCCTCTTAGTTGCTCTTCTCTGCACTTTTTCCAAAGACTCAACATCTTTTCTGTAATGTGGTGACCAAAACTATTTTGGGTGAGTGCAGCTGCCTGTGTGTGCAATTTAATTATTCTCACTATCATAACCAAGGGTCCCCAAACTTGGCCTCTTTAAGACTGGTGGACTTCAACTCCCAGAATTCTCCAGCCAGCCAAGGATAGGGACCTTGGAGGTCAATTAGTCCAGCCCCCTGCTTAAGCAGGAGATCCTGTGCAGGGGATCCTAAGCAGGAGATCCTCCAGCTGGCTGGAGAAATCTGGGAGTTGAAGTCCACCAGTCTTAAAGGGGCCAAGTTTGGGGACCCTTGGTTAGTCATAACGATGCCTCTGCTTCCAACCACCATTTAGGATTGTATTTCCAGGCTCAATGATGGTTGGTGAGTTGAGGAACACCTATAATCCTTTTCTTTCCAGCCGTTGTTCGTTGGAAGGGGCTTCTGAGGTCATCCAGTCCAAATTGAAGTACAGGTAGTTCTCAACTTACAACACTTCATTTGGTGACCATTCAAAGTTGCAACAGCACTGGAAAAAAAGTGACTTAGGATTTTTTTTTTCAGTTATCACCGTTGAATCGTGTGATCAAAATTCAGACGCTTGGCAACCGACTCACATTTACGACTGTCGCATTGTCCCAAGGTCACGTGATCCCCTCTTGCAACCTTCCGAGACAAGCAAAGTCCACGGGGAAGCCAGATTCAATTAACTGATCAACTGCAGTGATTCACTTTAACAACGGAGGCGAGAAAAGGGGACAAAACTCACTGAAGCAATGTCTCACTTAACAACAGGAATTTTGGGCTGGACTGCGGCCGTAAGCCGAGGATTCCTCTGTCCCTTTGCTTGGGGGCTATCCTGCCACTCCTTCACCCCAGAGAACCTACCACCCATCTCCAGCCATCCATTTCCTTGATCAAACTGGGTTTTTCTTTTCCTGGCTTCTTCATTTGCAACCTCCTTTCCTGAAACTGACGCCCAGCCACAAAACAGGCCCCAAATGTCTCCTGACATCGTCCAGCTGCCTGATAAGCCCTATCTCCCCATCCCACATCCTTCCTCGAAGCACTGCAGCTGCTTTCATTGCTCTGCGCCATCTTGCCTTTTCGGTTCCCCCGCAATCCTCGTTCTCTGAACTGCTTCCAAGTGAACCGAAGCCCTTTTAAAAATTAACCCTCTTGCTTTCTTTAAAAAAATAAATAAAAATAAATGGAAATTGGCCAAGCTCATTCGAAGGACAGGGGGATTTCCCCCCCCCACTTCCCCGAAGACAAAAGTTGTAAATTTTAATCTTTCGTCTGGAACAGGGATCTCCAACCTTTAAGACTGGTGGACCAGCAAACCAGGGGACTTGGAGACTTTGCTAGCTGAGGAATTCTGGGAGTTGAAGTCCACCAGTCTTAAAATGGCCAAGGTGGGAGACCCCTGAACTCTGGACAAACTCCTGCTGAAGTCTTGCAACGATTGGATCATCTCCAAGATGTTTCTACAAGCCGGTTCCT
Organism: Laticauda laticaudata; assembly: GCA_004320025.1. Taxonomy (NCBI): domain Eukaryota; kingdom Metazoa; phylum Chordata; class Lepidosauria; order Squamata; family Elapidae; genus Laticauda; species Laticauda laticaudata. The sequence continues at coordinate 14,971 of BHFT01047606.1, read as the reverse complement.
TTACGAGTCGCTCTGGGAATCTCCTGATGGCTTCCAGTTTCCCACATTTCTCTCTCTCTCTCTCTGTCCCTTCCGATTTCTCCTGCTCCAGTTTTCTGGCGCTCTGCCAGTTTTCCAGGATATTTTTTTTCAACAGGAAACCGGAGGGTTCAGCCAGACTGTCGGCTTCCTTTCTTTAGCGTCAGGATGCAATTCACCCAGAGCGCTGCAGCTCGTTCAAAGGACGGGGGCACGTTTCCATCTTTCATCCTGCCTCTTTGTCCTCTTCTTTGAAGTTCCCTTGTGGCTTTCAATCCATCAGAATACAGCTGGAAGGGGATTTGGAGGTCTTCTAGTCCAGGCAGGAGAACCTGTAATATTTCAGATCAGACAATAGACTCGTCTTAAAAACCTCCAGGGTTGGGATTCTAACAATTCGCACCTATTCGCTAGAACCAGTTGTTAATCTTCTAAGCAGTTGGGGGAACCGGCTGTTAGAAGAAATTACAGGGCTAATCCTGTAAGGAAGGCAGGAAGGAAACATTCTGGTGTTGCTGACAGAAACTGCCTCTCCATTAACCCTTTTTACATTCTTGGCAGGACGGGACTTCCTGTCTCAGGAACTTCTCTGGAGTTTTTTTCCCTCCTTTGCTGGGACTTTGCTTGTGTGGAGGGACCAAAGTTACAATAGCATTGAAAAAAGTGACTTATGACCATTTTTCACACTTACAACGGTTGCAGCATCCCCGCAGTCAGGAGAGGCCAGGCGAGATGCATGCCTCAATGTGAGTGATGTTGAGTTGGCCACACACACAGCCAATAACATGACCAAGTCACATGACCATCAAGCCACGCCCCCCACCTAAGCCACGCCCACAGAACCGGTTGTTAAAAATTTTGAATCCCACCCCTGGTGTTGGAGCATTTACCACTTCTGGTGGCCAACTGCTCCGGTGGTTAATTGTCCTCCCTGTTGGGAAATTCCTCCTCAGTTCCAGGTTGCTTCCCTCCTTGGTGAGCTTCCATCCATCGTTTCTTTTCCTGCCTTGTGGTGCTTTGGAGAATAATTTGGCTCCCCTCTTCTTTGGGGCAGCCCCTCAAATCCTGGAATCCTGCTATCCTGCCCCTTGAGACTTTCAAGAAGAGATTGGACTGCCATTTGTCAGACATGAAGCAGGGTCTCCCGCTTGGCCGGGGCGTTGGACTAGATGACCTACAAGGTCCCTTCCAACTCTCTTGATCTGCTATCTAATTCCTATTTTCTTCAGATTAGCCAAACCCAAATCCTGCAGCTGTTCTTCATATGTTTTTAACCTCCAGCCCTCTGATCATCTTAGCTGCTTCTCTCTGCACTTTTTCCAAAGTCTCAACATCTTTTTTGTAATGTGTGACCAAATTTGGGTGCAACAAGTGTGGCCTTGCTAAAGATTTATAGAATATAGAAGCACAAGAGTTGGAAGGGACCTTGGAGGTCTTCTAGTCCAACCCCACACCCCTTCAAACAAATGGCTGTCCTATCTCTTCCACTCTGTTATTCTATATATTCTATATTCTCAAAGACTTCCGGTGTTGGAGCATTCTGGAGGCCAGTTGTTCCACGGATTGTTTATAAAGCAGTACTTTATAAAGGGCTACTAACAGCTACAGCACTTAAGACTTATATACCGCTTTACGGGCCTCTCTAAGCAGTTTACAGAGTCAGCATTCCTTACAGGCAGTCCTCGATTTACGACCATTCATTTAGTGACCGTTCAAAGTTGCGTCAACTCATCAAACATTCCTAGGCCTGTTTTAGTCGTTGCCATAAAAAAAGGGGTGGGTGGGAGGAAGGGAATCTGGAAGAGCCGTGCAGCAGTTTGGAAGTGAAAGTACATTCCAACTCTTCTCTTTCAAAGATTGTAGCTAAACTACCGGAGCTTTTGCCCGGGAATATAGTGAATTGGAGAACATGATTGATGACGCCCAGCCTGTGAAAGTGCTCTGTTGGAGAATCTGGTTTATGACACCATCCGGGGGAGCGGGGGAACAGGGTCACAGGACTGGAAATGACGTAGGCCAGAGTTGGCTTCATATACAGGGCCAGGCCCTTGAAGTTTTTTTGAAGTTTGGCTCGAGAATCATGATTTAATTAGGGTGATTGCTAGAATCCTGGCAGCTGCAACGGGTGCTCAGGGTCATTTTCCACACACTTAACAACTGTTGCAATTTTATGGTCATGTGAACAAAATTCGAATGCTTGGCAACTGGTTCACATTTATGACGGTTGCCATGTCCCCGGGGGGGGGTTGTCACATGACCTCCTTTTGCAACCTCCTGACAAGCGAAGGCAATGGGGAAGACGGATTGACTTCACAACCGTGTGACTCATTTAACGACGGCAGGGGGTTCCCTTAAGAAACAAGAAAAGTCGTAAAATGGGGCCAAACTGGCTTCGCCAATGTACTCAGTCGGCCACATCAATTCTGGGCTGAACTGTAGTCTGTATTCCAGACTCAGCAATTGCAAATTTATAACAGATAACAGATAATCAGAGTTGGAAGGGACCTTGTAGGTCATCTAGTCCAACCCCTTTATTGATTGGTTGGTTTGTTTTTGTTTCATTTAGAAAATTTATACCTACTCGCTCACAGCGGCTTGCAAGGAATTAAAAAACAGGATATAATTTAAAAAAAAAGTTTTCAAAGTGAAACGTTTGAAGAAACACCAAAAAAAAAAGTCCACTTGCTTTTTGGAAAAACACTTTTGAGACCATCCATGAACTGGATTATTTCATGGACAGACATATTTAGTCCAGATATGAGCAAAAATCTTGGCTGGACCAGGACTGGAAAAAAAAATCTGCATTTTCAAGTATATAATAAAACAGGAAGTTTGCTGACTGACTTTGTCTGTTTGTCACATATATCTACTGCAGAGGCCTCCAAACTTGGCCACTTTAAAACTGGTGGACTTCCAACCACCAGAATTCCCCAGCCAGCTATGCACAGGATCTCCTGCTTCAGCAGGGGGTTGGACTAATTGACCTCCAAGGCCCCTAGGCTCTGCTGGCCAGAGAATTCTGGGAGTCGAAGTCCACCAGTCTTAAAGTGGCCAAGTTTGGGGACCCCTGGTCTACTGTAAACTCACTTAATAGGCAGAAAATGTTTTTAGCAATGCAGGAGGCAGAGGGCTGCGTCTGGATTTCTAAGAGAAAGACCATATTAAAAAACTACATCAAATAAAAATTTATTCTTAAAAAAAGAAAATAGAAAACAATAGACCCCCCCAGCCTCCCCCTGGTGACTCACCCACCGTCGAAGGAGCCATGGGATGGGGGCCATACCACTCGGGGTCCCCCAGGCGCACTGCAATACTCGGAGGAGTAACAGCACAACGACTGGAGAGGCTCAGGGGCTTCTTACTCACAGGCAGTAAAACAGGGGAGGGTCCGGATGGAAACCCGCCTTTCAGGTGGGCTGATCCCGCCCCTCCCCCTCCCCTGGCTGAGCTTGGGGGGAGGGGTTCAATAGAGACAGACCCCCAGACTAGAGGGGGGCAGGGGGAGTCAGCACACTGAGAATTGGAGCTCCCTTCAGTCTGGGAGGGGACCCCAAAACTGCAGGGAGTCCTTGACTTACGACGCTTCACTGAGTGACCACTCAGGAGTTATGGCAGCACTGAAAAAAAGGGACTTATGACCATTTTTTTTCACTCTCACAACTGTTGCGGCCTCTAATTCAGACGCTTGGCCACTGACTCGTAATTATGACGGGTGCAGTGTCGTCTGGGGAGAGGTGGTTTCGCGCAATCCCCCTCTTGAGACCTTCTGACCGGCCAAGATTCACTTAAGGACCTTGTGACTAACTTATCAATGGCGGCGATTCACTTAACAACAGTGGCAAGTGAGTCCGCACCACGGGGCAAAACTCACTCCGGGTCTTGTTCAGCCATGGAAAGGTGGGGCTCCGCTGCGGCCGTTAAGTCGAGGACTACCTGTCACGGCTCCAGAAGGCTCCCTTGTTGATGGGGGGGGGTCCTCAGGGGCTGGAGCAAGTTCAAATCCCACCATCCAACAGGCCCCCCAGGACAGACCCCGAAACGAGGCAGCGGGGTGAGTCTCTCCCGGTCTTGCTGGGGTTCCCCCCACGGAGAACCTTCGTCGGTTCTGTGTCAGTCAACAGGAGGCTGGCCCCACAGATCCCCTGCGCCCCCCACCCCCAGGGGAAGAACCGGGCCTGACAAATGGACGGCCATCGGTCAGAAACGGTGTAGGGTCTCCTGCTTGGGCAGGGAGGGATTGGACTAGATCAGTGGTCGTCAACCAGTAGGGGCCGGGGACCCTTGGTGGTCTGCAAGAAAATTTTGGTGGTCCGCAGAGAAATGTCCCCCCTCCCCCAAAGCAATTAATCCAGGCTTAATTGTGCGGGAACACAAGGCTGTGCCTCCCACATGGCCCAGGGAAACACAAGGCTTGTGTCGCTTGCATTGCGGACAACATGAGGTAGTAAGTGGGGGGAGAAGGGTGGAGGGGGGGAACTTGCCCCACTCCCCCCACGTGCCTGGCCTGGCCACCGGGCTGCTTCTCTCCGCCTCTTTTTTTCTTCTTCTGCTTCTGGCTGCAGGAAAGGAAAGCCGCCAAAGTCTTTCTTTCTCTCCCCCCAACTCCGCCAGAAATGAGTCTTGGGGACCCTGCAAGGCCTCCGGCTCCAAGAGGCTCAAAGGACTCGTTTCTGGCGGAGTTTGGGGGAGAGAAAGAAAGACTTCTGCGGCTTCTGCTGCTTTCCTTGCATGAAGCCAACAGTCTCTCTCTCCCCCTGAGGATGGAGCTGGAGATGGGATCCTGCGATCCCAAATAAAGAACGATCGATCGGTAGGAAAACGGGGTGGGGGATTTCCCTGCAGATTTTTGGGGGGATTTTCCCAGGATCTCTCATTGGCAGGATTTAAAAGTGTGAGTTTGGTGGTCCCCGAGGTCCAAAAGGTTGGCGATCCCTGGACTAGATGACCTCCAAGGTCCGTTCCAACCTCTGTTAACCTGTAATTTGCTGCAGGAGATGCTGCCCTCCGCCTTCTTACCCCAGGAAGCTTCAGAGAGGTTGGGGGGAGGGCAGCCTTGGAGGGTCAGCTTCAGCCTCTCCCCGGGTGAGGTGGGGAGGGGGCCAGGATTCCCTGCAAAGGGGTGATGGTTTTCCTTTCCCCTGCTTGCTCCTCTCCCATTCACTGTGGGCTGGGCTCTTCCACCGCAGCTGAAAGGCGAAAGACACACACACAGGAAAAACAAAATTCTCCCAGCCTGCAAGGACAGGGGGGGAGCGTAGTTCACCTCCCTCCCCCCAGCATGGGGGGTGAGCAGGGTGGGGATAAACAAGGGAGCCGGATAAACAAGCAGCTATGCTGGCTGGAGAATTCTGGGAGTTGAAGTCCTCCAGTCTTAAAGGGGCCAAGTTTGGGCCCCTCTGGACTGGAGCATCTTGCACAGAGGTGCTTTGTCTGGGAGCTGAACCCACAAGCCGAGAACGGAAAGTAGAAGTGTCGGAGGGTAAGTAGCGGACGTGGGGGGGGTGGAACACGGGGGGGAGGGGTGGAGGTCTTGGCCGGCAGCCTGCCTGATTCACCCTTTCCTGGGGCCGCCTTTCACCGAAAAGCTATTTCCGGATTTCCTGACCAGGAGAGGAATTTTGGAAACCACTGAGGCGGCTTGCAGGCTGCTGGCCTCCTCTTGGTGCCCAGATGTGTGTGCTTTGCATCTGGAGGGGCTGGGGGGGTGCTATTCTGGGGGCCCTCCTCTTCCTGCCACCCCAAGTGCTGCAGGGCTGTCCTCCTATTTGTGGAGAAGCCACGGCAGCAGCCACGGAATCCTCCTCGGGGGAACAAGCCCCGAAGGGACGGCGCTGGCTCCACACCCGGCCCACTTCAACTCCCAGAATCCCTCAGCCAGCTCGGTACCCCTGAGGGAGGGGCTGGCCACCCCCCACAGACAGGGTGCAGATAAAGGCAAGGAAAGAGACCTGAAGGGAGCAAAGTTCGCCAAAGGCTCTTCACGAGTCTAGGCACTGATGGCGTTCCCTAGTGGGGTCGTGAAACACCTGCAAGGAAACCACCCAGCTCAGACAGCACCCAGGACACCCCACCCCAGTTCTTAAGAGGAGATTGGATCACCGATCTAAGCAGGGGGCTGGACTAGAAGCCCTCCAAGGCTCCATCCAATTCTTATCTTCTCTGTTCCATTCCATATTTTCTGTTCTCTTCCATTCTCAATAAAGATTCTATTCTATTCTTTATCCTTATTCTATTCCACTCCATCCCTGTTCTATTCTTTTAATTCTATTTTCTATTCTCTGCTATGCTCTTCTAGTCTATTCATTTTCTATTCTATTCTAAATTATATTCTGTTCTGTGCTCTTCTATTCTAAATTATATTCCAAATTCTCTTCTCTTCTCTTCGATTCCATGGAAGAGAAGAGAATACTGGAATGTAGAAGAGAAGAGAAGAGAAGAGAAGAGAAGAGAAGAGAAGAGAAGAGAAGAGAAGAGAAGAGAAGAGAAGAGAAGAGAAGAGAAGAGAAGAGAAGAGGATTCTTGATTGAGCCAAGGGTGATTGGACACACGAGGAATTTGTCTTGGTGTAAACACTCTCAGTGTACATAAAAGAAAAGAGACATTCATCAGGGGTCGAGAATCGTAACATCCAACACTTCATGTTAGTCACAGGGAACAATAAGCCACCAAATCATTCGAGGAAACGGCCCATATAAACTGTAAGGAGACAAGCGACATTGTATTCTATTCCTTATTCTATTCTAATTTCTATTCTATTCTTATTTTCTATTCTATTCTCCTCCTCACAATCCCCCCCTTTCTAAAACCGACGCCGTTCCCTCGCTGGGTTGTGAAATGCTTGCAAGGAACGCCACCCCCCCCAGCTCAGAGAGCGCCGGGGACCCCCAAATCCGACCCTGAGCCCCCAAGATTCTTGGCCGCCAGCCCTGTGGTTGACCCTCTGAGGGTGCACGCCCGTGTGAACGCAGCTGCCACCTTCCGCTGCTGGGGGGAGGGAGCTTTGTGGAGCTTCACCACCCCCGAGGGAGCCCAGCCCCTCCCCTGGTGGGGGGGGAATGGGGTGGAGGGAAAGGCCAGAACGTTGCTTCTCACACACTGCCTGCCAGCACCGTCGCCTACGGGTCCAGGGGGGGAGGAACCGTCGACACGGCACTTACTCACGCTTGGCAGTCAGCAGGGTGGTGCCATGGCAACAGGAGACTGAGACCACCAGGCTGGGGGGTGCCTCTTCCAGCTGCACGGGGCGGGGGCTCCTCGGCTCCTCCTCCTTTCGGCCCAGGCGGCCCCGGGCGCTCTTCCCCCAGGTGTAGACCTCGCCATCTGGGGAGGGGGGAGGCACCGGGCGGCAGGGTGACCCAGCTGCTACCCCCCTGGCCCCAAGTGGTACCCAAAGGCCGAGGAGGCTCAGGGCCCGCTCACCTGCTCCCACTGCCAAGGTGAAGGCGTCCCCGCAGCCCACCAGGGTGACTCGGGTGGCCTGGAGCCCCTCCACCAGGTACGGGGCCCGGCTGGCCCGGCAGGAGACGGGGCCCAGCTGGCCATGCTGGTTGCTACCGATGGTGTAGCACTGGCCGGAGGCTGCCGACAGAAAAGGAGGAGCGGGCACTGTGCGGTGGGGTTTCCTTTGCCCTCCCCCTTCTTTTTTTTGGGGGGGTGTCCTGGCCTCAGCCTGCTAACGATGGCCAGGCAGGGAAGGGGACAGACTACTAAGACCAGCATCCTGGCCTGGTTTCAGAAGTTATGCTGGTCGAGGGCAAGGGGAGAGAGAGGCAACTCTCACACGGCACTGATGGCGTTCCCTAGTTAGGTCGTGAAACGTCTGCAAGGAAAGAACCAATCAGAGAGGGCCCCAAGGACCCCCCAGTCTTTTCCCCCTTCTCTCCTCCTCCTCTTCACAACCCTCTCCCTTCTAGCACGGATGTTGTTCCCTAGTTGGGTCATGAAATGTCTGCAAGGACCCAGCCCAGAGAGCACCCACAGTCCTTTTCCTCTTCTCTCCTCTTCTCTCCTCCTCCTCCTCCTCCTCTTCTCCTCTACTCCCACCCCTGGTCCTAAGTTTGAGAAACGCTCATAATTCACTTTTTTTCGGTGCTGTTGGAACTTAAAACAGTCACTAAACGAACTGTGGTATAGCGAGTCCACCAGGACAGCCATTCAGGGCTCCCCTGAGGCTCTCACCATTGATGGCTGCGGAGTGGGCCGTTCCGATGTCCGCGCCCACAATGACCTCTTGGCTCAGAGGGGCTGAGCAGGCAGGGCTGAAGGTCAGCACTTCCTCCACTTGGTCAGCAGCAGGGAGGGGCTCCCCTTGGGACACAATCCTGTCCTGGCAAAGCTTGTTGTACCTGGGGGAAAGAGGGTGGGTGGGGGAGAATCAGCATCTGTTGTGGTCCTGGCAGCAGAGTCAGACAGTAGGGGGGGAACATGGGCCAGTCCTGGAATCCAGGGGAGACTCGGACGAGGGCTCCGCATCGGAGGCAGAGATGGAGCTAGGGCTGTCCGACAGTTATTGGCTGCCGTCAGAGTCAGAGATCAGTGGGGAAGAAGAACAGCTGGAGCCTGTTTCCAGTGTGCGCATGCACAGAGCTGTCAGAAGAAGGGAACAGCTCAGGAACAAGGGTTGACTTGGGAGTAAGGGCACAGGTGGACGGTGAATGTCCCCTCCCATCAGGATTAAAAGAGGAGCAAAAGGGGAGGGGGCTTTTGCAGGAAACAATTCGCTCCTGAGGGTTTGTCTGTGTCGCCCAGCCCTTCCCTGCCAGCACTGAGCGTGGAAGATAAATGGTCCGTCGCAAGGTCCTAACTATTTCCAGACTCGAGTAATCAGCTGGAAGCGGAGACTGTTTGCCAAGCAATTGGCTGAATGTTGAATGCATTAAATTCACATTTATTTAATAAAAAGAGGTTTTGATAGGACTCAAGAGCTGGCTTAGTGCTTTTTGGGGAAGCCTAGGACAGAACAGTGTCCAGCTGCAACCACTTACCTTGAACCCCCTCTGACCAGCTTGGCAGTCAGCTGCCAGTTCAGCCTCTGGTCCCCCAACCAAGACGGGAGGGGGGGTTGTATCCTCCGGGGAGAGTGGTGGGGACACAAAACTTGAGTCCTAGTGTGATCCCCATCCCTTCCTGGACAGGGGACCCTCGCCAGATAACAGATCATCAGAGTTGGAAGGGACCTTGCAGGTCATCTAGCCCAACCCCCCACTCAAGCAGGAGACCCTACACCATTTCTGACAAACGGCAGTCCAGACTCTTCTTGAAAGACTCAAGTGTTGCCCTACCTGTTGCTGCCACAGGCCAGAATCTGGTGGTTGGAGGTGAGAATCATGGAGGCATCGATGCCACACAGCACCTTCTGGGCTTCGTAGCCGGAGGGAAGGGCCACTAGCTGTGGGGAGTTGTGGGACTCCTGGTTCCCCAGCCCCAGGCGCCCTAGGGAGAAGGAAGAGAGGGGGCTGCCAGAGGGGGGCTCTCACAGGCTCCCCCACAGGGGGTCCCTGAACAGGGAAGAGGAGGGCCGCTCACCATTGTCACCTCTGCCCCAGGCGAAGACTTCCCCTTCGCTGGAGAGGGCCAGGGCGTGGGAGGCCCCACAGGCGGCCTGGGTGATCTCGTATCCCAGCAGGGCCTCCACGATCTTCGGCTGCAAAGGGGGGGTCAGAAGAGCTGACGCCAAGGCCGTCCCCCCCCCCCCCCCCCCAGGCCGCCCCCACCTCCCCATTCTCTCCCACCCTTCTGCATCCCCTGGGAGTGCCAGGCACAGTTGGTATTCGGGGCAGGGAAGACATTAACCACGCCAGCCGAATTCAGAGAATAGAATATGCGATATATAGGAAAGAATGGATGGAACGAAATAAGACTAGATCGAGAACTAGAAAAAGAAGAGAATAGCAATAAGAAACTCAAGAATGGAGACGGAATGAAGAAAAGGAAGGAGAATAGAAATAGAAATAAAGAGACAAACATGAACAGGAAATATGGGGAAGGAAAATAGAGATTAGAATATGGAATGGAATGGCATACGAATCCTGATTGCCCAAGTGTGTTCCAACACACAAGGAATTTCTGCTTCCGGTGCATTAAGTCTCAATGTACTACTACAACAATAGTGATCAAGCAACAAAGTTGATAGTACTACAAGAATGAGAGGATAGATAGGGGAACAGGGAAGAGGAGAACAGTGATGGCGAATACTGTCTTTTCAGAGAGTCTTGACAGTGTTCTGGCACATCCCAGAGCCCTCGTTGTGCATTTTCCTCTCTTGCGACGGAGGCAGGAGGGGACAAAACCAGAGATATGAGCCCCCCTCATCAGCCCAAGCCCACCCTGCCGATACCTTCGCGGTCTGGCACCCCCCCCCATCCAGAAGGTACGAAGGCCCCGTGTCCTAAGCAGCCACTGCTGCCACTGCCGAAGGTCAGGACGATCCCTCTGTCTGTGGTGGGGAAATATTCGAGGTACTGATGGAATCACACTGACCCAGCTCCCCCTCCACCACCCAAACTCTGGCCTTGCAAGTGGAGGAGTCAGGCCAGAGCAGCAGGGAAGAATGCCAGCAGGCCAGGGAGGAGGGCGAGGGAGGAGGGCGGGGGGGGGGGGGGGNGGGGGGGGGGGCTGAGGTCTGCTTGCCCCCCCCCCAAAGTCAGGGAAAGGACCAACCCCGGACAGAGAGAGTCGGGGTGGACATAGGCAGGCACTGGGGCAAAAGGACTTTTTGACAGGGCGATGTTCAGAAGCAGAAAAAACAAATAAATTGTTGGATTATCCAAAGGAGAATTAGATGTGCAGGATTTAAATAGTACAGCTCCAAGCATGGCCCCTTTAAGACCCGTGGACTTCAACTCCCAGAATTCACCAGCCAGCAGAGCTCTGGGGAATTCTGGGTGTTGGAAGTCCACGGGTCTTAAAGGGGCCACTTTTGGGGACCCCTGCCCTGATGGAACAACCCTAATTCAGCCTGAAAAAACACTTCTGCGGCGGAGGGGAAACCCGTCCTGCCATTGTGAAAATGGAAGTTATTCCCTCTCCAGGGGGAGGAAATATGACGTTAGGGTGGGTGGGACGAGATAAAGAGTCCTGGGGGGACCGTTCCTGGAGGGGGGGGAACGGGGAAGGGGAGCTACCCGTCAAGCAGGCGGTGAAGAGATCCCCACAGGCCACGTGCTTGATGGTCACGCCGGACTGGCCCTCCAGGAAGCGGCACACGAACTGGGGCTGCAGCTGCTCCGTGGCCCCTGGGAGCGAGGGCCCGCCGGCCATGCCGAAGGGAGGCGGCTGGGGGGGGGGGAGCAGCGACAGCGAGACCAGGTCAAGCACGGANAGGGAGGCGGCTGGGGGGGGGGGAAGCAGCGACAGCGAGACCAGGTCAAGCACGGAGGCTCAGCTTCAAAATCCAGGCTTGAATAGCCACGGAGAAGGAGCCCCCTGGGCATGTGCAGAGGTCCTCCCGCGCTCCCAGCAGGAGAGAACCGGGTCGCAAGGGGAAGCTCCTGCAGTCAGAAGGTGCCCGGGGTGGGGGCTTGGCTGAGCCCCAATCTCTCTCTGCTGGCTTTCTGATGTATGGAGGGAAGACCTGCCCGAAACGGGGCAGCTGATCTCCTCCCCCTCCCTGCAAACCCTGCTCCCTTCTAGTATTGATGATGCTCCCTAGTTGGGTCATGAAAGGTCCTCCTCCCTCCTCTTCTTCTCTCTCCCTTTCCTCCTCCTCCTCTTCATCTCGCCCCCTTCATTCCTTCCTTTTCCCCTCCTCCTCTCCACAAACCCCCTCCTTTCTAGCACTGATGTTGCCTAGTTTGGGTCACGAAATATCTGCAAGAAAACCACCAAGTTCAGAGACCACCAAGGACTCCATAATTCTCCACTTCCGCCTCCTCTTCCTCCCCCTCCGCTTCCTCTTTCTATACTTTCTCTTCCTCCTCTCCACAAACCCCACTCCCTCCCAGCACTGATGATGTTACCTCGTTGGGTCATGAGAAAACAACCAGGTTCAGAGGAGCACCAAGGACTCCACAGTATTCTTCTTCTTCCTCCTCCTCCTCCTCTCCACAAACCCCACTCCCTTCTAGTATTGATAACGTTCCCTAGTTGGGTAATGAAAGGTCTACAAGAAAACCACCCAACCCAGAGAGCACCAAGGACCCCACAGTCCTCCTTCTCCCCCAAGGGTCTGGCTGCCCCCCCCCCGTGCCCCCATCCGCTTCCCAGATACTTCATTCCTTCTCTCCCCCACCGACTGGGAGCTGAACTGTTTGTGGTTATTCAACGTATTCTGTTCTAATTGGCAGGATAGTGGGGGAGGGCAACTCTTTCCTCTTTGACGTCCCTTTTCTACCTCGGTGATGCCAGCCCTTCTGGTGCCCATCTGAAGCTGCCATCTTGACCCCACTTGGACCTGCCGACTGTCTCCCCACTCTGGTGTCTCTTCTTTAAAAAAAGAAAAACCTGGAGCAAACATGGAGTAGGTAGAACCGGGGAGGTGGGGGTTTCGCCTGTATCTCCCTTGCCTCCCTATCAGAGCTGAGGGAGCGGGGTGTCCTCCACCCCTGGCAGAAGCTGACAGGGAGTGGGAGTGTGGCTCCGTTGGCTGTGGAGGAAACTGGGGAAGGGCAAAAATCTGGGCTGAGCAGAGCAGGGGAGAGGTAGAACAAGGGAGAGGGAATTTGGAGGAAGACCCACCCCCTCTTCGTCCTAGGGCACGCAGGGAAGAACGAAAAAGGGAGCAACATGAGTTACATGGCTTATGGGGGAGGAAAGGGCCCTGATTCCCTTCATTAGCTGCAGCTGGCAATGAGAGTTTAAAAGAGATGCAAGCGGAGTGTGGCAGCTGCTGGGAACAAATGTGAGTTTATCTTGTGTTGACTGTGGTTATCTGCATTCCTGGCATCCCCCCAACTGGGTTGAATTATTGCCATGCCTTCACATCTGGAATTCCTTTTCCTGCCCTGCCAGACTAATGACCTCATTTTGCCTTGTTTGGACTTATAGTTACATTTTTCGTTGACCATGTTTTGGACTTGATTCTCTGCAGCCAAAGGCTGTTTACCTGGGAGAGTTTTTCTCCAGCCCAGAAGGTAACCAGGACACTGGGGACAAAGTTGGGGCTAGTAAAGGGACTCCTACGGGTTATTTGATTCTTATATTATTTGTGCCACGCCCCTTCAGGTCATCACATGAAGAGGCCTCTCACCTCCCACATGACCAGCCGCCCGGATTTGGTCACACCAGCCTTCTGCGTGCGGCCTGTGGACACCTGCACCACCTCCGTGTTCAGCATGGGTAGGCGGAGGGGCCTGGGGATGCCAGAGCCCCAGGTATAGGTGGAAGACAAGGCCGGGGGGAGGCTGGGCCTGGGGGGTCCAGTGCGGCAACCTGCATCCAAGAGAAAGAGGTCAGTGATAACAGGTAACAGATCATCAGGGTTGGAAGGGACCCTGTAGGTCATCTAGTCCAACCCCCCCCACCCAAGCAGGAGACACTATGTCATTTCCAACAGATGGCAGTCCACTCTCTTCTTGAAAGCCTCCAGGGATGAAGCTCCCACAACTTCTGAATAGAAGAGTAATAACAGAATAACAGAGGTTGGAAGGGACCTTGGAGGTCATCTAGCCCACCCCTCCACCCACACTTCTGGAGACAACTTCTGTTCCATAGGTTGATTGCTCTGTCAGTGAGAATAATGGGATGCTGGAAGGGCCGGGGTGGGGGTCATGCTCTGGCCACCCCCAGACCCAATAAGAACCGCCCCTCCAAGTCTGCCCCTCCCCGTGGGGCAAAATTCCAGGCAACCTTTTGGGGGGACCCCTGCCACTCTTACCTCTCACTCTGGCCGCCACAGTCACACCCCCAGCTCTGCTCTGGGCCACAGAGGGCACCGCCGTCCACGACTTCTCCGGTCTGCCAAGATTTAGTTTTAGTTTTGGTTTTGGGTTTTAGTTTAGGTTTTGATTTAAGTGTTAGTTTCAGTTTACTTTATTGTCATTGCACATCGTACAATGAAATTAAATACCATCTTCAATATACGTTATGACTATGAAAATAAAACACAAACACACATCCTTCACCCTCCACACATTGAACCGAAAATCCCCGACACCACACCAACACTGCACCATACAGCGGAATCCAACAGAGCTCCTGCCCTGGGAGAGAAGCTGTTTTTCAGCCTGCTTGTCCTTGGTTTTATTACTCTCCTGTACCGTCTGCCAGGTGGTTAGGGTTCAAAAAAAAAAAAAGGGTTCCCGGGATGAGATGGACCTTTGAGGATGTTTGGAGCAGGAGACCATACAGGTAGTCCTTGACTTACGGCTGCAATTCAGCCCAAAGATTTCCCGTGACTAAGCAAGATGGTTCAATGCCCCATTTTACGACCTTTCTAGCCACCGTTGTTAAGTGAATCACTGCCGTGATGTTGGGGAACACACCGCCTGTTAAAGGGAATCTGGCTTTCCCCCTTACGTTGCTGGTCAGAAGAAAGGGGATTCCTGCGAGTCAGTTGTCCAAACATTTTGACCGGGTGACTGTCAGGATGCAGCAACGGTCGTTAAAGAGTGAAAAAAGGGCCCCCAGTCTCTTTTTGCAGTGCCGTTGTAACTTTGAAAGGTCACTAAATGAACAGTCGTAAGTCAAGTACTCCCTGTGTTTGTCAGGCAGGGGAGGGAGAAGCAGGGGGAGGGAGGGAGGGGTTTGGTGGGCGCCCACTTGCCTCCTCATCCGGACGCTGCCCACATCAGTGTAGAGGTTGAGCAGGGGCCGGACACACAGGGCCTCCGCCATGATCTCGTCCAGCTGCGGCCGCTTGCAGGGCTCCAGGTTGAGCAGGCTGAGGATCAACTGGCGAAGCTCCGGGCTGTAGCGGTCCGAGATGGGCGCAAAGGTGCCGCTCATAATCTTCAACACCAAAGCGGGCAGGTTCTGCAGGAGAGGAGGGGGAAGCGTCCGGGAGTTATGGGAGGGG
>BHFT01047603.1:0-18412 GCA_004320025.1 Laticauda laticaudata | reverse complement strand
TAACTCTGGCTTGCAGGTATTTTTAATCTAATGATTGGTATTTAGGGCAGCTTTTTGCAAGCAAGGAAGCTTTTTGTATTTTTTTACAGGTAATCCCTGACTTATAAGAGTTCATTTAGTGACCATTCAAAGTTACAATGGCACTGAAAAAAGTTACTCATGACCATTTTTCACACTTATGACCATTGCAGTATCCCCACTGTCATGAGAGGCCAGGTGAGGAGAAGCGCTCCTTGACATGAGTGATGTTGAGTTGGCCATGCCCACCCTGTTACATGACCACCAAGCCAAACCCACCAACTAAACCATGACCACAGAATCGGTTGTTAAAAAAACTGAATCCCACCCCTGGATCCTTCCCTTCTGAAACAGTCCCGTTCCATACCACAAACTGTGTTATAGAAAGTTCATAAGTGATCAGGAAAAATAAGGATAGATGTGGCACTGCCTAGTCTGTCCAACCATAAATCATCCACAATCACAATCACATTTCTGTGTTGAATTTTACATTTGATAGCTCAGGGTAGATTACTTTTAACAAGATGGTTGTTAAGGCCCTGTCACAGTGGCCAACGGATGCAAAACATTTGTAAAAAGGACACAGCGGACGAAAATGTTCCATCCATTGTTATCCGCTCTCAAAAGTGCCCCGAATTTGCATAACCAGAGCGGACAACACAGAAAGGACAAGAAAGAATGGATGGGGGGAGGATGTAGGGCAGATGGAAAGCGCGATGGTCCATGGAAGCCTAGTGGATGGAGCAGATGGAGCGGATGGCACATCCACATGCTTCCGGGGGGAGCACAAGTCAAGAGCGGACGTGAATGGAAAGAGCGGATGCCGAGCGGATATGAAGCGGATGCTGAGCGGAAGCCTAGCGGAGCCTAGCTGATGCCTAGCATTCACTTTGCCATGCGGGGAGGATGCATTGCATCAGCTCCGCAGATATAAAGGGAAGCAGCTTGCAAGCAGGTCACTATTCAGAGGAAAGACCTGCTTCCAGACACAGCTTGCCAGCCAGCCAGCCAGCCAGCCAGTCAGCAACCAACAACCATGGGGGAAGAAAATGGAAGCCTCAGCCATCTGCTGCCAGCCCTGACAAGAGGGACAGGGTCACCCTTCCCACCCCCTGGCCGTGACTCTGCTTATGCTGGGCTTCTGCTGCCCGGGCTCGATCTTCTGGTGCTGGGGCTTCTGCTGATGCTGCTTCTGGGTGGTGGTGCTTCTGCTGGGTGCTGACTCTGCTGATGCTGCTTCGGTGGTGTGGTGCTTCTGCTGTGCTTACTCTGCTGGCACTGCTCCTGGTCCTTCTGGTCTGCTGGTGCTTACTCTGCTGGGGCTGCTCCTGGTCCTGCTGGTGCTCCTGGTCCTGCTGGTCCTGCTTTTGCTGCTACTGTTGTTGCTGGTGCTGCTGCTGGTGGTGGTGTGGAGGAGCAGCCCCTACAACCTCGAAGCCCCTCTGATGAGGGCCCATATCGCCCTGCCAAAGGGAGGAAGAGGCAGATGCTTGAACGGGAGAGGAGGCAATACACCATAGAAGAGGAACATGAGGAGGAGCTGCTGGAGTGGCTGAGGGAGAATGAATATCTTTGGCGGAAGGGACACCAAGAGGAAGCAGGCTGCTTGGAGAGAGAAGGCGGAGAGCCTGGGCTACACTTCGGAGATGCTCCTTAGCTGGTGGAAGCCAGCATGCACTCCTGGTACGGGAAGCTGTACCTCAAGAAATCTGGCCAGGCTGCGGTCAAGCTGACAGACCGGGAGACCTACGTGATGGCCAAGTGCAGGTTCTTGGGTGGTAAGATCCGCCACTGAGGAGCAGCCCCTCTACAACCCTCTCTCTCAGGCAGCCTGCTGAGAGCCAGTCCTCTTCTGGCAAAGAGTCAGCTCCTGTGTCCAGGGCAGGTATCTGTGAGAGCGTGCCACGACGGAGAACCCCTGACAGCTGTACTACCCCTGGCGGAGCACGTGGAGGACCCCCTTATGTAGTGGGAGAAAGGAGATGGCACTCCACCACAGCCCAACCCGCATCCATCCCCAGCTCCACCTCCACAGAAAGGCAGAGAGGCAGACCGGAGGGGCAGAGCCACACTGTCCTGCTGAAGATAAGAGACACCAGCTGGTACACACCGACACCCCATCTTCCAACCGCAAGCCCTTCCTCACCTATGTCAACCAGACCCTCATGAATATGTCGGAACTCCAATAACAGGTGGTGAAGGACAGGATCACCGATCTTCTTCACAACCCTCCAGACCAATATGAACCTGCTCCCACCCAGTCCAGGCCTGCTCCTCCACCCCAGGTGATGTCACTGCCCTTCCAAGGCTTTCCACAGGCCCTTGCCTACCAAGGCTATGGCTACCAGGAGGTCCAGCAGCACAGGCAGCCCTGCCCAGTCCAAGGCACAGGTACATCAGACGCCACCAGTTCCACTGATGCCACTGATGCCACCAACGCCATTGATGCCAGCCACGCCACTGATGCCACCAATGCCACCGATGCCACCGACGCCAGTCCTCACCCAGCTGCAGACCAGACAGCCCACTACACTCCTCCTTCCTCCACCCCAGAGCCAAGCCCGGCCTCAGTACATCTGTCATCGATATTGGGGCTGACACCACATGGCATGGAGGAAGGGGCTCTCAACATCACGGGGCTGAGCCAGCTGTCTGAGAGCTTCCTCAACACATCTGTCCCCTGTTGTCCTCTGGGGCCAGGCACCCCAGTGGCACCTCAGACCAGCACTCCAGCCACTGCCACCTCCACAGCACCTGGACCCTTCACCCCTGAGACTTGGCAACCCTCAGAGTGACCAAGAAGAGTGCCAGAGACTGGTGGCTACCTGTTGACTTTATTTTTGCTCTGGACACTTGACTTGGTCATTTTTCTTTTACAGCTTGTTATTAATAAAGATTATCTTTGCTTCACACACTTGCTTCATTTATTTTGTCAATAAAGTCTTGGTGGAAACTTTAGAAATGGTTTAAGCCTTTGCATGCTTGTGGGATGTGTAAGAAATAGCAGTGGATGGGCAGGGATACCTGTGGATGGGTAATAGCTGTGGGATGGGCAGGGATACCTGTGGATGGGCACTTTGGGATGGGTAATAGCTGTGGCGATGGCAGGGATATCTGTGGGTATGGGCAGGGATACCTTTGGGATGGGTAATAGCTGTGGATAGATAAACCTCCAGTGCAAGACATAGTGGGACTGTATGGGTCCACCCTCCCAGGTGGCCAACACCTATGGCCTTTATTTATCATTAATAATGTAATCATTCATCCACACATTTCAACATAAACACAACTCTTTATTAAATGCCCTGTTCATTGTAGGGCCACTCAAGATACATGGCCCAATCTCATCAGTGTGATGAGACAGGCTGAAGGAAGCATCCATTAATCATCTATCATCCTGTCTTGCCACTCCACTGCTCCAGCTGGGGAGTTGCACCCAGTGTCTCAGGAGGTGCGCTGCTTCTTCCCTTCACGTGAAGCTCTGTTGGGGCCTTGCACATCCTTAGTGTCTATCAGGTTTCACCCTTGCCTCCATTCACTAGGCTACATGTCCCCGTTGCCTTGTTGGAGGTCCAGCGAGTCTGTTCTGCAACATTGGGTAGCGGGTGCACATGAGATTGTGCAGGATGCAGCAAGCTTCCACGATGTTCCTCACGGTCTCTGGGCGATGCTGCATGGTGGTGAGAAGTACCTGGAACCTGTTGGCCAGGATGCCAAAGACGTTCTCCACCACCCGCGTTGCCTGGACAGCCTGTAATTGAAGATCCTCTCTTCACGGGTGAGGAGTCTGGAAGTGTACGGCTTCATGAGGTAGGTTCTGAGGGAAAAGGCATCATCCCCCATGGTGAAGTAGGGCACATCTTTCATGTCGTTGGGCAGGGCGTCTGGATCTGGAAAAGCCCATGATGAGGTTGCATTCCCAGCCCTTCCTTGAGGTGACTGCTGTTGTATACCTGGGCATCTGAAGCTGACCCGTTGCCTGAAGCATCGATGTACATGAACTTGTAGTCAGCATCGACCATGGCGAAGAGGATGATGCTGAAGAAGCCCTTGTAGTTGAAATAAGTGGACCCCGACTTGGCTGGGGCTTTGCAGGCCATGTGCTTGCCATCTATGGTTCCAACGGTGTGGGGGAAGTTCCACTTCTGATACCACTGCTCTGCAATTTTCTTCAGCCTTCTTCAGTGGAGGGGCACTGGAGGAGCTCCTCCAGGTATTCTTCAATGATGGCCTGCACCACTTCTCTGACCAACAATGCTGATGGTATTGTGTGGCACCCTCCAGGCCGTACTGCATGCTCCTGTACGTGGTGCTGAGGCCAGGTGGCGCAGAGTCAGTGCGACCTTCAGCCCAGGTTCCAGGCTGGGCCGGAAGTTGGTGTTTGCCTTGGTCAACCTGGGTCTCAGCCGCTCCACAACTTCGTCAAACATGGCTGGAGGCATTCTCATGAAGTTCTGGAATGCACAAGTGTCTTCCTTCCTCAGCTCCACCATCATCTTGTTGTACAGCCTGTACTCTGCTCTTCTCCCGATCCATCTTCGGACCTATACACTTCTTGGCTGCTCCCTTTCTTCTCATAAGAACAGTTGAAAGAAGCCTGTATGAGGCTTCGCACTGTTGCACAGAACGATGATGGCTACCAAAAGAACTGTGTTACGATCCATGGTGGACATCAATGGATGCTGTGGAAGAGCAAGAGCCAGATGAAGGCTGCAGAGGTCTGAACAGCAGGGCTGCTGGACTGAAAGTGAGATCCAGGTGAGTCCTCCCCCTTCTTATAAGCAATACAGGTTTTGCACTAAGTCCTTTTGCATCCTCTCGGCATTCTGCAGACATCCTAAATACCGAGATAGGTCCTCTGTGAATGTTTTTTCTGTTTTAAATGCTTTGTATGCGAGCTGCATCCCGCTTTCATCCTTTCTCCATCCGTGCTACTAACGCTTTGTGTCCGTTCCACATCCATTTCACTTCCTCCCTGTGTCCGTTTTCCGCTGGAGCGGATTTGAGTTGCACCTATGCGCAGCGGATGCCTAGCAGATATAGCGGATGCGTAACATGATGACAGATGTAGAACGGATGTTCCCCGTTTGCGTTGCTGATGCAGAACGGACACGTTGGATACATTTTCCGCTCAAAAAGTTTTAAGCAGCTCAAAACTTTTTGACCGGATGGAACCTCAGTCGCCGGAATGACTGGACAGATAGAGAGGATGAAAAACGGAGGCAGTGAGTACAGAACGGATGAATCGCGTTAACCAACGGATGGCAACTGTTTCTCTCCATTTTACATCCTCTTTCCATCCATTGGTGCAGTGTGACATGGGCTTAACTTCCTCTTTGAGAAAGACACATTTGGTTTTAAAAAGAAGAGGAGAAGAAAAATTGTAAAAACTGTTGTAAGTTCTTATGTGGATTGACAAATATTACAGTGTAAACGTTTGTAATGTGTATTGAACATAGAAGGAAGTTTTCTAATATGTCTGCTTCCATAAAGCAGCAATTGTATTGTTCTCTGCAATCCAAAACATCTCTGTAAGGAGAAGATATTGTTGTATATGGACACAAAATCTCTTTTGAAGACAATATAACACACTGTCTCGGAACTGATGAAATGATTTTGAAACTAATGATGTGATTTTAATTGGCTGTAATTCAAATGTACAACATATATTTGATGTGGGATAATTATACAAGTAGGGACCAGTATCATCTGAATATCCCTTGGACCTTTTTTAGGAAGCTAAAATTAGTTCTACTAAGGCTGGCTGTACATTTTTTGTACAAATTAGCTAGATATGCAAATAGCATTTAAGCAATTCTCTAGAAGACACATAAACTAACATTTTAATGAACACATCTTTTTATAATGATAATCCCAAATGGCTTTTCAAAATATACTGGGCATTATCTTAAATAATAGAATTTTTATATCATTACTAACCCCTTAACCTTTCTTGAACAATGTTTAATTTGAACAAATAATTCTTATCCCCAATTGATCACAGGCCAAATGCAACTAGTTATACAAGTTTATATCCCTTTTTATCATTTCTTTCATTAAAAAGGGCAGCTTCTTTATACCAACTTAAACTATTGGTCCACCCAATTCAGTCTTGTCTAGACTGATATGGCATATCCAAGATTTTAAATAATTACATCCCACTTCTGTCCTTTCTTTCTCATGTTTCTTTTTTTAATTTACCAGTGTAAAACATTAAATTGCATAGTCTTCAGACTAAATACATCCTTGTTCCGGCTTAAAATTATTTGCAGTTCGTGATATCCCTTGTCACTGAAAAAAAGGAAAAAGAAATTTTGTGAATGAAGTAATTATAAACCTCCCACACACACACAAAAAAAAGACAATTACAATTTATACCAGTGTTTCTGAAACTTAGCAAGTTTAAGTTTTGTCAGCTTCATGGCTGGTTTGGGAATTTTGGGAGATAAAGTCCATACCTCTTCTAATTTAATTTTAATTAGGAGATTTATATTGCCACCTATTCGCACGTGGGAATTCAAGGCAGTTTACAAAAATATAAAAACATCATAAAAACAATAAAACTAAGAAAAGAATCATATATAATAAAATAAAAACTCCCCACCACCACCCCAGTGACAACACATTAGGGCTTCGGTGCCTTCCAGAAGAGTAGTAGAGTGGTGGCCATTCTAATCTCTGGGGTAATGCTGTTCCAGAGGGAGGGACCCACAACATTCCTTGCTCTGCTCTGATGGGTCAGGGCAAGAGACTGTCCCTCAGATAACTTCAGGTAACCTGATCCCAAGCCTGAAGGGCTTTAAAGTTGACAATAATAATCATTTTTCACTCAGACAGCTACAAAAGATACTTTCTTTTCAGATGGAAAAGGAATACATGACTATTAGGTGAGGAAAGGAAATATGAAGCAGTCACCAACTCTTAAACTTCTTTTTGGTACATTAAAATGAAATTATTATATGATTTTTCCCAGACATAATGCTGCTGATTTATGTACATACATGGTTTAAAATTTATGACAAGGTTGCAAATAATTTCACTGTATATTAAAGAGACATCAATAAGAGATTTATAGCAGCTTTTGTAGATATGCATCTGATTTGAATCTTTTTGTCTGTTTTCAGTAACTGTCTTTGTGACTAATTGTGTAAAATTCAAGTCAATTCTTCTGCTTCCATGTAAATTTGCAACCCAGTTGTTTCTCAAAACCTTCTTTTTCATGCAATGAGAAATTCAATATTCATTCAAAATTCAAGGTTCAAAACTGTATTCTACTGAGTTCCATTGAGGACCTCCCAACATTACATGATTAGCCTTTCTGCCCTCCTTCATGAAAAGAGTAACAAAGGACTTTTGAATGTTCTCCTTTTCAATACTTTGTGCATGTTTTATCTGTGTGACAGTATAAAATAGTTTCTAAAATTATGAAGAAATGTTAAAATATATTTGTAGCCCTATAATGTCTGTAATATGCAAGAAAAACTGAGATTTTCCTCCCTGAATTAGGCTGAAAAAGAACAGAAGATAAGTTGTCAAATATAAAAGGAAAATTATCACAGGATGATCTTACTTTGGAAGATTATAAGTAACCTGAGTTTTTTTTTTTACACATTTTAAATAGATCAATGTTGGCAAGCAGTAGCTTCCTGTGATAATTATGGTTTGTGTAAAGCATCTTAATGGCAAAACACGCATAAAACCATTCTGTGTTAGGCTTCACTATCATGCAGTGTATAGAGGGAGATCCCTAAGGGCTTGTTGATAAATATGTTAATTTACACTAAATGGTTTATTAATATCTTGTAAAATATCTAATATAATATCTTTTAAAAAGTAAATATCTTTTAAAAAGTCATTTTACTGGCATGGAAAGATGCAATATATTGAAACAATATTTTCTCTTGATTATGTATAAGCAACATTAGAACAAAATAAATACGTTCAAAATTTTGCCTTGGGGAGGGCAAGTGGGACATATAATCTTTGGCTCTTGATGGATTGTTATCTAGAAAGAGCAGCATTTATTTATGGAGGAATCTCAGTATTGTCATAGGAAACCATTGCTGTGGGAGTTTCATTGGTTACTGGTTTGTTTCTCAGTGCATTTCAAGACATGAGTTCTCACCTATAAAGCCAAGTACAGCTTTTTAAATAATTTACAGGTTGCTTGTCCCAAGTAAATGCTGCCCATTCACCTGGGTGAACATATTTATTGAAGGTGTCCCATATAGAGATATGTAGAAGTGGCATGGAGGCATAAATTCTCATGCCAAGGTAAATTGGTAAAGTAATCTTCTTATCAGCTTGTGGGTAATGAGTAAGACTTGGCTTTTCTAGAATAGATGCAGAAATTAAACAGAGTAGAATCTATGCAATTAAGGAGATATAATATGGCATTATAGTTGTTTTATGGTATTATTTGCATTGTACTATGTAACGTTTCTAGAGGCTTTAAATTCAAGTGACTAATAAACTGAAATAAATAAATATATAAATAGTTTAAAAAGAAAAGTCTGGACATGTAGACTTTTCTATACCCATATTGAGTGTGAAGCTCTACAAAGAGTGCATGTTACTGACTGCCACACAATCATACATTTGTAAAATCAGGACTTGCAAGCATATCTGTGTTTCTAACATAATTTTCACACTGAAATATGCCTAGGAATACAGAATATTAAAATGCACACCTGTCTCATTCACACAGCATGACTGAATGGACAGTGTATATCCATGCACAGCCATTTAGTCCATTCCATCAAAAGAAGTATCACCGGTACATTCTGTTGCTTTTTCCTTTTTGACAAAACATTTGCATTATTCCTTTCAAAAGTTTATTAAATTGAATTATTTGGGCACTAAGGGAGAATAAATATTTCATTAAGGATTAATTTCTATGGCTGCTAGCTTGGAGCATTTCTTGTAAAGTGAAGCACTGCCATAAACTTTACTAACCTTGGCAACTCTGTGAGAAATTGTTGAGCTCTGAAGAAAATAAAAAATTATCAACTTCAGGCACCTGCACTCAGTTGCCTATTATGGTATTTTTCAAGGAAATATTTCAGACTCTCATTTGTTTGGCATTGGGTGCTGCCAGGGCATAAGTCTTGATAACCCAAGATAATTTATTTATATATTTCCTTAGCAATACAAATTATAATACTCATATTAGACTCTTTTTCTATTTAAAAATCTACATATTTAAATGCATTAACATGCACTTCTTGGCCATTATTCATTTTCTTTATAGTGAATAATTGCATCAATATCCTATTGATATTGAGAGCCAGGGTGGCACAATGGTTAGAGTACAGAACTGCAGGGCTAACTCATTGCTCACTCCCGGAATTCAATTCTGAGCGGCTCAAGGTTGACTCAGCCTTCTATCCTTCCAAGGTCAGTAAATTTAGGATCCTGATTGTTGGGGCAATATGCTAACTCTGTGAAGTGCTTAGAGGGGGCTGTAAAGCACTATAAAGCAGTTTATAAGTGCTATTGCTACTGCTGTGTTGCGTGTCTGTAAACAAGCTTTCAAACATTGTTCTTCCACTAGGTTATCAGGTTGCTATTTAGATTAGAACACCTGGGTTAGGCATTTTAAAACAAACACATATTGCTATGTCATACTGCAGGCCATCCCATTATCATCCCAATGTTGTTTATTATTGGACCCTTCTTTGTTCTCACTGCATCTAATTTCAAGTGTGTTTAACCCTCATCCAGTCAATCACAGCTTAACCCAAGTTAGGTTTTGAGCTAAACATAGGAAATATCAGCTCAACATATTTGAGGAGATCAGCCAATTCACAGTCATTCTCCTTACTTATAGATACACTTTTTGCATTTACAGGTTTCCACTCAGATGCTCACAAACATTGGATACATAAGCCTTCATGTGAAGCAGAAACAATAGGGAGATAAATAGGAGTTGATTTTTAAACTATGTGGAGGAAATTAACTATTTGACATTGTACAGCAATTATGTTATTGGAACCTTGCAACTCAGGTGTTCACTTTGAAGGGATGGATTGCTGAGATGGTAAAACCATGCCAGGTTATGGATATTCTATTATTTTGCCTTCAAGCCAGTCTTGACTCTTGGTGGATGAGTCCATGCAGTTTTCTTGACAAGGATTTTCAGAAGCAGTTTTCAGAAGTGGTTTGCCATTGTTCCTTCCTTGGGTTGACAGAGCTGGCTTTGTGCCTAACGTGGACAATAACTCATGGTTTTCTGGTTTCTGGCCTGATGCCTTAACTAGATCAAACTGGCTCTCTATATTATTCTACAAAAACATTTTTGTGTACAATCAATTAATATGATTTTTCAAAATAATGTCTCCTTTTCTTGTCTCTCATTTTATAATAGGATATTGTTGTTTCAATCTTTCGAAACTGAATGCATAGTTAGATTTTAAAACCTCACAATGTTCAAAAAGTTGCTTAAAGGTTACTTTAGGAAGTTAACCCATTGTTTACATATGCCAAGTTATTAAGAAATTAAAACATTTAAACAATGTTACAAATTGATTATGTATCTGTATCTCTGTCTCTGTCAATATACATATAAATATATAGGCAAAATCATCTGCAGATGAAATAATATGTAATATGAGTTCTCAGTGTTTTTGTTTAATTATAACTTTGAAGTGTTCCAAACCATGAAAAAAATAATTTAGATAATGAATGTGTTTCCTGGAATTGTAATAAGAATATACTGGATATTCTTGATTAATAATCATACCCTCAAGGTGGGACAGTGTAATTTTCTGTCAATGTCCATATAAAACACAGTTCAGAACTTGTATCAGAATTTAATCTGATATAAACTGAGGTAATTGGCATCAACTCATATTCAGGTATTCAATAATATAAATATATCAACACAGCTGAAGGAAAAGCCATGAATTGTAGAACTATTTGCAAAAGAACAAGTCACCTTAAGAGAAAGGGACAAAGATGACCTTAATTCATTGGTTGACACGTCTCAGCAACTTCACATATTTACTCCTTAGCATATAAACAATATATTTAGAGGGACAAATGAATGATGGACATATTTAATACACTATATTCTTGCTTCTATTGCTTCACTAAAAATATATTTCTGCTCTCAAACAATAGATGTGGCCATTCATCAACTGTATTTCATTTGGGACCAATATCTGTTAAGATATGGTTCCTTCTGATTTCAACTTTCACTGTTATGCTATTTCTGTCATCATGTCTATTTACTATAAAGTTTTTAGAGGACAGAAATATTACAAGCAAGTATTTTAAAAAGAAAATAAGTCTAAGAAGCTTTAACTTTTTCATTGTTCTTGTAAAAAAAAGAATTGTGATTCTGCTACCATACCTCTAATATCATCAAAATAAACTCACTGACTGAAGTATTTTTTTTTTTAAATGGTTGACTTTTTGAAAAAGTTACAAGCCCATTGGAAGTACCAGGAGATTTTCTTGGTCATATTTTGTTTCTGTTTCTTGATTAACTGAGTTTTGATTAGTGAGAAAATCATCTAAGTTTTATGTAGTTTATCAATTTACCTACATCAATGTACTTGAACATCAAGTACTTATATCAATGTACTTGAACATCAAGTGAGAGCTGCACTGAAGACTGTGAATCCCAGTAAAGCTGCAGGTCCAGATGGGAATAGTGGTGGATAATGGTAAAGACTTGTACAATTAGCAGAGGTCCTGACAAAGGTCTTTAACATTTCCCTGCAAACGGCCTGTCTTCCATCATGCTTGAAAGCTTGAAAGTGCCCAAGAAAATAGCAATTAACTGTTTAAATGACTTCAGACATATTGCAATAACATCAGTAGTGATGAAATGCTTTGAAAGACTGGTTCTCCAATACCTTAGCACATGTCTCCCACCAGACTTTGACAAACATCAGTTTGCCTACAGGAGGAACAGGTCAACAGATGACACCATAACAACTCTCTTACATTCTGTAGTGAGCCATCTGGAGAAATCTGGAAACTATGTCAGGATGCTTTTCAGTAAGTACAGCTCGGCCTTCAATACTATCCTGCTAAGCATCCTTATCGAAAAGGTGTCTGACTTGGATTTTCCCTCTTCTAGCTGTGACTGGATCAAATACGTTATGAGGAACCAACCACAAACAGTGAGGGCTGGGTCTGTCACATCCACCTCCCTGGGGCATAGCACTGGCTCCTCACAGGGTTGTGTGCTTAGTCCCTACTGTATTCACTGTACACACATGATTGTGTATCATCTGAAATATCCACTGTGATAGTTAAGTTCACAGATGATACAACAGTATTGGGTCTCATTACAGGTGGAGACAAAACAGCGTATGGGGGGAGGTTCAAAAATTTTTCCTCATGGTGCCTAGAAAACAACCTGCATATAAACATCAGCAAGAGAAAGGAGATGGTGTTAGACTTCTGGAGGAAGACAGAGAAACCCTCCCCACTTTATATTGCAGGAGGCTGTGTAGAGAGAGTTTCCTTCTTTAAATCCTAAGGAGTTTACATCAGTGAAGATCTTACTTGGAAAATCAACACAATCCAAGTGGTCAGAAAGGCCCAACAGAGACTTCATTTCCTTAGGGTCTTGTGAAAGAATAAAGTAGAATAATGACTGATGACCTCCTTGTACTGGTCTACGATAGAAAGCATCCTCCTATATTGCATTATGGTATGGTATGCTGGCTTGACAGCCGTGGATAAAAGGACATTACAGAGAGTGGTGAACACAGCACAAAACATTGTGGACTGTTCCCTGACATTGTTAGAGGACATCGCTAGGGCTCACTGCCTTAGAAGAGTGAGGAAAATTCTCAGGGATAACTCATATCCCTAGCACTTCTTCACTCTCCTACCATGGGGTAGGAGATATAGAAGCATAGTCAGCTGCACCAACAGGCTGAAGAACAGTTTCTACCCGTGGGCTGTCAGACTTCTGAACAGAAAATAACTTCATGTCAACATAGTATGACAGACTTGCAGGGCCAGCTTGTTGTGCAACAAGGTCACATAGATAATAAGATTGGGACTGGGTTAGGGACTTCTGTCCTCACTCTGAGTTGTGTAGGAGGGGTGCATGAAGGGAGGCTCAGCCAATCTCATTGTACACATGTTGTACTCTGACAATAAAGGTAATGATAATAATAATAATAATAATAACAATAATAATAATAACAACAACAATAATAATAATAACAATAATAATAATAATATTCACCAAGCCATTGCTCTTTGTATAAAATATAGTTCTGCTACATGCAAAATAATATCACTTTTAAAGTGCATTTCTTTTCCAGTAAAGGTACCAATGAAATTCTTTAGCTAAGTTAAATTATTGGGGTTCTAAAGGCCCAGTCCCACTGGCCGACGGACACAAAACATATGCATAAAGGACACAGCGGATGAGCAAAATTTCAGGGGTGTATGAGCAAATTTCAGGTGGCTCCATTCCATTGTCATCCACTCCAAAAATAGTGGCAAAAATTTGCATAAACAGAACGGAAAAAGAATGGAAAAGAACGGAAAAGAACGGATGTGGATAGTATTGTAGCGGAGATGTAAAACAGATATTCATTCGGAAGCCTAGGCGGATGAAAGTGGATGAAGTGGATGACACCTCCGAAGGGGTTCCAGGAGAAAATTTCGAAGTGGACACATAGCGGAAGGTGGCTTGATGCATAGAGGATGAAGCGGATGCATCACAAGACACCTATAGGAAACAAAGGGGGATGCCATGCAGATGTATATCGGATGCAAAGCGTTCACTGCGCATGCGAGGAGTATGAATTGTGTCAGCTCCATGGATATAAAAGATGCAGCATGCACGCAGTCAGCATCAGGGGAAAAGGCAAGCTGCCACATACATCTTCAGGAACACCATGCGTTCATTAGTCAGGCAAGCGAAGTAAGAGGAAGCCCGTGCCTACTCGTTCAAGCCCTGGCAAGGTAAAGAAGGCCAGAACCAGCATCCCACCCCCTGGCACTGACTCTGAAGCTGCTTTGCTGCTGCTGCTGTCTGCTGTGGACCAGCCCCAAGGCCTCCAAAGCCTGCTGCTGAAGACCCCTGCCAGAGGGAGGAAGAGGCAAGGGAAAGAGAAGGGAGAGATAGGAAAACAGTACACCATTTCCGAGGAGCATGAGCATGAGGTGCTGGAATTGGCTGAAGGGAGAACGAGTACCTCTGGAGAAAGGGCCACAGACTATATTGGGACACCAAGAAGTAAGCAGGCAGCTTGGGGAGACATGTAGAGAACCTGGGGTATACTGCAGAAGTACTCCTTGGATGGTGGAAGCACATATACACACCTGGTATGTCAAGCTACACCTCCAAGAAATCCGGGCAGGCCACGTGTTAAGCTCACTGACCGGGAGTTTGTCCATCATGGCCAAGTGCAGTTTCCTGGAGGGTGAGAAGCCGCCACTGAGGAGCAGCTCCTCTGAGACCCAAACTCTCCCTCAGACAGCCCACAGACAGCCAGTCCTCTTTCATCCAGGAGCCAGCTACCCCGTTCCAGGCAGGGATCTTTTGAGGGCCCCATAGCAGAGACCTCCCCTGACAGCTGCACTCCCCATGCCAACGGACTTGGAGGATCCCATGGAGGATGACGCCATGCTGTCACAAATGGAGGAGAAAGCAGCAGTCACCGAGGGCCAACCCACCCCCGTCCCAGTCTCCAGAGGACGCAGGCAGAGAGGTAGAGTGGAGGGCCAGGACCACAGTGTGCTGTTGGAGATCAGGGACACAATTGAAGGACCAGCACAGAATGTCTCTTTCTCAGATGGTCCACTTGGACAGAGCATCCTTGGGCCAGAAACACTCATCAACCTACGGTGAGCCAGACCCTGAGGGACCTGCCCAAAGGCCCAGTACCAGGTGATGAAGCAGAAGGATCACAGCACTTTTGCACAACCCTCAAGGCCCAGCTGAAGCTGCTCCACCCAGTCCAGGTCTGCTTCACTCCACCCCCAGACGATGTCACAGCCCTTCCACGGCTTTCAACAGCCCCTCACCTACCAAGGCTACAAACTACCAGACTTCCCACAGCAAAAGCAGAACTTCCCAGTCAGGCCCAGGTTTCATTGGATGCCACAGATGCCATTCCTCACCCAGCTGAGACCCAGACAGCCCCACTACACTCCTTCCCAACCCTTCCTCCACCCACAGCCAGCCCTGTCAACAAGACAATCTGTCATCAGTATTGGGGCCTGACATCTCAAGTCCTTGATGAAGGGCCTCTCAACCTCTGCGCGCACTATCAGCTCTCGGATATCTTCTGAAACACACCACACACCTGTTGTACACCTCGGCGCCAAGCACCCCCAATGGTCACCTCAGCACCAGCACTCAAGCCACAGCCATATCCACAGTCACTGCCCGCCTCTCACCAGCTGAGACTCAGGAGTGACTGAGACATAGTCTCAGAGCACTGAGTTGTTTTACTTGTTAAGTTTATCTTTTGCTTTAAGACACTTTGTGGTTCATTTTGTTTATGTTAATACAGTCATAAAGTTTACCTAAGAAAGTTTATCTTTGCTTAGACACTTAATACAGTTTACTTGGTTCATTTTGCTCATTTAATAAAAGTCATAAAGTTACCTAAGAAAGTTAATAAAGGTTATCTTTGCTTAAGACACTTAGTTTACTTGGTTCATTTTGTTTACTTAATAAAGTGTTGGTGAAAACTTTGAAAAAAATGGTTAAGCCTTCTGCATGGCTTTGTGGATAGATAAGGATAGTTGTGGGATAGATAAAAATCTCCAGTTTGCAACCATAGTGGGACTGTATGGTCCACCATCCCAGTGATCCAGATGATTTTCTCCCTCTTTTATATCAGTTGTCCATTATGGGGCCTTGCTACATACTGCTAGACATACTGCAGACATCTAAATATTACGGAGATACATCCCAGATACAAATGTTTTTGTCCATTTGAATACTTTATATATGCAGATGCATTATCGCTTACATAACACTGTGTAGACGTTCCGTGTACCTTTTGTTTCCTCCCTCTTTCCATTTTCACCTGCAGTGGATGTGAGTTGAGAGATGGCCAGAGGATGCAGAGAGGATACAGCAGATGTTTAATGGATGATAACGGACATAGAACATTTGCTGCCTGTATATGTCGTGGATGTACATCATACACGGTGGAAAGTTCATCCGTTCACAAAGTTTTGTGCAGCTCAGAACTTCTTGAGCGGATGAAATCACAGTGGACGGATGTTCGACGGATAGCGTGTATGAAAAACGTATGCAGTGAGTAACAACGGATGCATATCATTTTCCAATGGATGGCAAGCTTTTTTTTTACGTTTTACATCCTCTTTGCATCCATAAGTGCAGTGGGACCAGGCCTTCATAACAAACAATATGTGAATCTTTATTGATCAGAATAACAAAACAGAATAGCAGAGTTGGAAGGGACCTTGGAAATCTTCTAGTCCAACCCTCTGCTCAGGCAGGAAACTTTATACCATTTCAGACAAATGGTAGTCCAATCTCTTCTTAAAACCTTGGAGCATTCACAAATTCTGGAGGCAAGTTGTTCCACTGATTAATTTTTCTAGCTGTCAGGAAATTTCTCCTTACTTCCACAGTACGTTGCTACTCTCCTTGATTTGTTTCCATCCCTTGCTTCTTTAAAATGAATTCATGACAAACTTGTTTCAATTGATGATGATGATGTGCCATCAAATTGGATAGATCAGGGCTGTCATACTCACAGATGCAGGCTGGATGTGTCATGTGTTGGCCTTGCCCACACCCAGTTCAGCAAAGAAGAAAAGAATCCTGATACATTACGTGATGCTGCCGTAGGGACATAAATTTGACACCTCTGAGATAGATTTTATCCAGGATGATTCCATTTCTTTCATAGAGGCAGCCAGGCACTTGGTGAACCCTGGCTAATATGTGCTATATACTAAATAAATAAATAAATAAATCCAGGAGGATTTTGGAAAATGCCTGTGGGTAATTTCCAATTTAGTATTCACCAAGCACACTCCCAGTGAATTACTATTTCCACACTTGAGAAAGCATATAGTACATTTCATACTATTTTATGGCAAAAATGTAGCTTGATGTTTATTTTATGAGAGGACCAGTTTGGTGCAGTGGTTAAAATGGTCTAGAAACGAAGTGACCATGGGTTTAGTCCTCCCTTTAGCATAAGAGTCAGCAAAATAACTTTGAGCCAGTCACTCTACCTCAGTCCCACCAGCTCAAGTTGTTTTGGGGAAAATAGACAGCAATAATATTATGAATGCTATTTTGAGTTATAAAGATGGTATATGATAAAAAACAAGAATTTACTGGTTTTCCAACAAAAAGTAGGAAAAACAAGGGGTGAAAAACAGACAATATTTGTACTATCTATATAGAACATTCTTTAATGGCCAAATGAGATTTTATGCACAAGGAATTTGTCTCCGATATGGAAGCTCTTTGCGTACATACAACAACAAAAGGATGAATCACAAGATACCAATAGGAATAAATTAATAAGGAAGATGAAAAGAATTATACTAATATAATTCTACATGGAAAGATATGCCCTACTACATGGAAAGATATCCTTAGGCATAAGATAGTGCTGTGAGAATTAGGTGTTCAGCAGAGTGATCCATGAGGGGAAAAACTTTGTGTCTAGTTGTTTTGGCATGCAATGCCCTATAATGATATCCTGTTAAAACAGTTTATGTACAAGATGTAAATGTCTGTGCCTTTAGTATAGTAACCCTCAATATCTAAAGGCACAGTGGCAGAATATAGATGAAAATGGAACAATGGATGATTCCTCCTGTACTCTGCACCATAAAGAAAACAGATTGGGGCTGGAGATTTATGTAATTAACAAATCTGAGAACTGCTTGAACAGAAAGAGCATTCTCCATACATGTCCATTTGCATCACAGCCTTCTATAGTGTTTTTTTCAAGCATTCATGCTTTTAGTCAGAATCATGAAGATGGAATATTAGGATAAGTGTAAATCATATTCTGTTTCTTTTTGTTTTGTTTTGTTTTTTTGAAAATTTTATTTGGGTTTTCACAAAAAAAAAACCATAATACAAATAAAACATCTTTTATTGAAAATAGCATGGTCCCGGGTTATCACTTCTCCATACAGACACAAACTCAATTTCATGCTCATTTTTGTGTTCTATTCCATATCTTACTGTTTTACATTTTCTACATAATTTTTCCCCTCTTTTAATTTTCTCAACTTTATTTTGATTATCTTATCTCAATTCAAATCATTATATTTATACTTTTGTCTGTCCTGTTTCAATTTCATATCATATTTTCTCATTAAGCAATATTTTCCCCTGAAGTTACTAATTGGAGTATGGCACCTTTATATCTTTTAATTTTATCCATTCAACTCTTATTTAAGC
>BHFT01047602.1:0-16944 GCA_004320025.1 Laticauda laticaudata | reverse complement strand
ACCCGGAAATATGTTGTCCACTAAAAAGAGCTTTTTGTTTTTATGTGAAAAATTGAATAAAATTTGTTTAAAAAAAAAAGTACTGTGCCCAGTTCTGGAACAGATTCAGAGGAGAACTACTAGGATTATAATCAATGGTGGGATTCAATTTTTTTAACTTCCGGTTCTGTGGATGTGGCTTGGTGGGCGTGGCTGGGGAAGGATACTGTAAAATCTCCAGTCAGAGGTGGGATTTGCTGGTTCTCTGAACTGCTCAAAATTTCCACTATCAGTTCTCTAGAACTGGTCAGAACCTGCTGAATACCACCTCCGATTATAACGCACTGGAAACAAGCGTCATGAGAATGGTAGAAGAAGCTGGGCATATTTTCTTTGCAAAAAAGACAAGGGAGATAAGACAGCAATTTACAAACATCTGAAAGGTTAACATGGAAAAGGAACCAGACCTGTTCTTTGTTAAAACTGAGTGCATGACTAACAGATTGACATTAAAAAGAAGACTCAGTTTAAATATTAGAATGAATTTCCGGATAGTAAGAATTGTTTAACAAGGGCAGAATCTATCAAGAAAAATCTGGAGCTTTTCACATAAAGGCAGAATGGCCACCTGTTGCGGACAGTTTTCAACGAGATAGGATTGAATTGGATGGCCTCTAAGGTCATGCAATTTATGTTCTATGTTTCTAGGAATTATATGTAGGCCTTTCATTCCTTATTTTTATGAGAAATCTTAAGTTTTATTTGAATCTACATTTGAATCCATAAAAAGAGAAAAGGAAATAAGAATTTAATTTTTTTAATGATGATTTTGACGAAGTATATTTCATTAAAATGGGCAATTTAGAAAAGAACATTAACACGATTATGGATGCAAAAAAGAATGCTATCACTTTTTAAAATAACAAACAATATACTGTAAAAGTAATCATAGCAGATGGCTGTAACATTATTCCTCTATAAATGTATTTTCCCAGCAAAAGCTTAGTAAACTAATGTCAGGATATCTCTATGTATATGCACTTTGATCTTCTTTTCCTGACACATTTAAAACCTGTGACTTTAATACAAATGCAAGATACTGATGCAGCATTAAGGTTTGTGATGATGTCAAGGGAGAAATATTGCAGCTTTCCAAAAACAGGAGAACAACATTTATTCTTGTTCCACTATGCAGAATAGTTGATTGAAAAAAAAAATCATACGCGTGCACACACATACACACACACACACACACACACACACAAAAGGATTTCCTACACTTCCTTGACACACTTATCTTCCTAACATTTTTCGTCCCTGATACCTGGATGCTAATGAGTTATCTATCTCACCACTTAGCCAAGAAAGGGAAATTAAACACAGCATATCCCTCTCTTGTGGCGGGTTCAATGCAGCTAAATTGAATTTAATAATTTTGACAATTTCTAGGTACTGATGAGTGCCTCATAACAATTAATTTCTCTTTTGTGATTGAAATATTCTTCTATTTTTCTCTCTCCCTCCCTTTTGTTTCTCTCTCTCCCACACATATACACACAGACACAGACAAACATGCACACAAATAAAAGATATAGAGTGGATTGTGTATACTCGAACAAGATACAAGAGGCCTAGCAATATTATTTTTGTGCCAAACTACTGGTCTATTTTAAATTTAGTGTTTGGAATCATAAACTGCATTATAATTTTAAAAAATACAGTAATGCATCTTATGTTAAAATATTTGAAAATATTACCTGAAAAAGCAGAAAAATTGGAATAATGAGAATTTCCTGCTTCCTAGCTTCAGCACAAATTCTGCAAGTTTAAAGCATACAATTTTGCACTTTCGAATAATGAAATATAAATGACTGTTTAAGGATTTCCATTTATCTTTTTTTTCTATTCTGGCCTGTCCTGACCTGACCTGACCTGACCTGGCCTGTAGATGGCAGAAGAAAGCTTGCATTTTCACACACATTCAGTCATAGAGCAAAGCAGGTAGCACTGCTATGCAGACTACAATAACAATAATTAGTTTAAACTTGTGTCTCTTAGAAGCTCAACCTGTAACAGATTTATGTCTTGTTACTCCAATACAGGAATAACACAGTAACAGGTATTAAGGCTATCTCTTTTCCCACAAGTTCAATAGGAAAGTTTTAGGCAATCTGAACAGAAACCACATTTTTCCCGAAAACAAATCTTTATATAACAATACATTTAAAAGATTGCTTAATAATTATATATATGTGTGTGTGTATGTATGTATGTATGTATGTATGTATGTATGTATGTATGGTGTGTGTATATATTATATATATATATATTATATATATATATATATATATATATATAAATATATATTATAATTTTGTTTTTTTAAGCTTTCGCGGGTACTTACATGGTGCTGTTCAGCTTCCCTCGGGTATTATCCCATGTCATTGTAGTGCTGTTAAAGTTACTACAACTTTAAAGTTTAACAGCACTACAATGACGTGATAATACCCGAGGGAAGCTGAACAGCACATACATACATACATACATACATACATACATACATACATACATACATATATCCAGGAGCCCTGGCTAATGCCACCCACAAACCCAAACTATGGCTAAGATACATCGATGACACATTTGTGATTGGCCCCATGGAAAAGAAAACCTAAACAATTTCCTAACACACCTAAACAACACACACCCCAAATCAAGTTCAACCATGGAAACGGAAATAAACAAACAACTACCATCCTAGATGTACTAATCTACAAAAGAACAGATGGCACACTTGGACACACCATATACCAGAAGAAAATACACACAACCGCTACCTCAACGCCCAATCCCACCACCACCCAGCACAGATAAATTCCGTGGCCAAAACACTAATTACCAGAACCAAACGCCTGGCAGACAAGACACATATAAAGACTGAAACTATGCACCCTGAGTAAAGTATTGACAGCCAACGGCTTCCACAAAAACAAAATCACCAGCTTGATCCACAAAAAACACACCAAGACATAACAGAGACCTAGAAGATCAAGAGACCTATGGAACAGCTGTCTTGCCCTACATAAGAGGTACTACAGACAAAATCAGTAAGAAACTACACAGGCATCACATCAAGACTGCCTTCAAAACAGACAAAAAAAATATCAGCCATCCTTAAAAACCCCAAAGACAAAATTGACCTGGAAAACCAAGGCATATACGAAGTTCCCTGTGCATCATGCCCGGCCACATACATTGGGCAGACCAATAGAAGAATAAGTACCCGCCTGGATGAACACAAAAATGCAGTAAAAAGCTGAACACACCTCCTCACCAGTTCCAACACATTAAAACCACAGGTCACAACATCAACTTCAATGGCACTAAAACCCTAGCCACTATAGAAAACCCCAGCCACAGAACATTAGAGAAGCCATAGAGATTGAAAAAAGACCTGAAAGCATGAATAGAAGAGATGATTCCACCAGACTGTCAATCATTTTGGAAGCCTGCACTCTCAAATAGAAAGATCTCCACACCACAAGCCAGGCAAACACCTGGGCCAAAACAGACTCCCTCTGATACCTCCAGCTCAAAACACACCCCCACCAGGCACCCAGATGAAACCAAGCTTCCTAATAGGTAATAGCCGTCCTTTCACACGAAGCCAAGCTGCACTGAAAGCCTCCAATACAGGAACAGAGTGTTGCCAGCCAATAAAGCCACAAAACAGACAGAAGAAACCAGAAACACCAATCAAACCAAACTCCAAGTCCAATAAACACAGACCAAGACTCACCAATCAGGATGTAGAAAAAAAACATCCTGGCACAAACAATAGGCTAGCCTCAAAATTTAAACCAATGACTGTGAAGACCCTGACCCACATACAAACTCAATACAGAAGCCTGATGATGGCAGATGAGATTCTGCTGAAACTGCTACAACTTTAAAAGCACTACAATGACGTGTGATAATACCCGAAGGAAGCTGAACAGCACACATGTAAGTTACCCCGCGAAAACTAAATAAATAAATATATATATATATATATATATATATATATATATATATATATATATATAAATATATATATAATATTATATAATAATATATATATATAATAATTATATAAGCAAATTTATTTAGCAACAAAATAAGTAAACAAAAATGTTATCCATCTACTTCTTCTGGACTTACTTGGAGATAGAGATCTTGTATTCCAACAGACATCTATCTTGTCAACTTCCTAACCTTCAGCTTGCAAGGGTCTAGCAAAGCCTTCTCTGTTGTGGCCTCTGCCTTCTGAGAACATTTTGTCGTCAGAGGTGAGATTTGCCCCCATTTTTCTGGCCTTCAGGAAGGTCCTAAAATATGGCTATGCCATTTGGCATAGGGCCCTGATGGGGATGTACTATAGTGGTTGGTTAGTGAAAGATAAAAGCTATGCCCACATTATCTCATTGGCTCTCCCAGCTTGAGCTTCTCAGCGACAGACCAAAACCTCGTCTCTGCGAGGCTTCGATCCATGCTCGCCGCTGGAGCACCCCGAGCCGGTTGATTTTGGGGCTAAGCCACCCAATAGAGGTGGTGAAGAGGAGGGGAGACTGCCAGCAGGGTTGAGGAGAGCCGCATCTCTCCTCCCCAGCTGGCCATTACTCCCTTTCCCGAAGGCGGTTACAGTGGTGGTCACAAATGGCCACCTCAAAGAAGAACTCAACCAGAAAAGAATGTGCAGGAGGAAGATAAGAAGTGAAAGTTTTGGTTGACCGAGTCAAAGAGCAAAAGCAACAAACAAGGTACCCTGGAATTGAAACCACATTATCTCGTTGCTTGGTTTTTAGTTTTTACTTAATTCTTGTTAATTGCAATGTTTTATATTTATGTTTTGAGGGCATTGTAAGGCATCCAAAGTCACTATGGGAAGTGACGTAGGTGGCATATAAATTTAATAAATAAATAAATAAATAAAATTCTTTAAAAATGTATTGATATGTCATGTATTTTACATTTCTCTGAATATATTCCATCTTTATCTTTTACCATCTATTCCAATAGCCAACAGTTCTATTTTGCTATAATCCCATTTATTTTAAAAAAGAATTCTGATAAAACTTCTTACCGGGCATAATAGTCACCAGGTGGAATGATTTCCTGAAAAAATTGTAATTGGTACAGATAAAGTAAAATTAAATGGCCTCCACTGAATATTGTCATTAACACACAAAGGCAGCTGAAGATCAGAGGATCAAATGTTCGACAACAGGACCACCATGTGCACAAGCCCAAGAATAAAAAGAAATATACAGCTGAAGTCAGGGAAGGCAACATCATTCCTATAAAAATTAATGAAAGGTAAATGTTCTATACTCATTATATATGGATTAAGCATGATGTTTAAAAGCATTGCAATAGAAATTATTAATCACAATAGCATTTTAATATTTTGTATTGCACAAAGTTGAATTTATTTATGGACCAATTTGAGTGGCTTGAAATAATTCTCAACACATTCTCAACACATAAAATACTAGCTGGATGCCTGATGAGGACTAGTTTTCATAACACATTTTAGGGATAATAAATGTATGCAAAAACAAAGAAATTTTACATAAATGAGGTCATTATATATTTATTTATCAAAAGTCTATTTGTGTGCTAAAAGTATTAAAGACAATCATAATTGTAACCATTATTGAGGAATTTGGCAAAGGAAGAGAGCCCACCTGTTGTACCAAGTAAAATTGTAACAACAACTTTTCCAGCTGTGATTATCAGGTTACCAATAATTTCCTTCACTTTGGAAGCTATGGAGGCAATTCTGCGGAGTATTTTTAATTTTGTGGTTTCTTCCTCTTCACATTCTCCATCATCTAGATCTTCACATATTAATGCCTCTTCAGCCTCTATTCTCTCAATTTCATTCTTCAAATAGAAAATTGAAAAAATATATAATGAATCTACTTAATACAAATCACCAAAAATATTGAGATTGATTATGAGTCCAAAAGTGTTTCCTAAATTAATGCTAACTATTCTATATTTCTTTGTAGATAAACAGTTTATTCTTACTTTTTCCTTCTATATATTGCCTAAACAATTACTGTCTGTGTATGTCTCCTGATTCTATCCTGTAATTGGATATTCCCATAATCTTGATTATTTGATCATCTGTTGTTCCAATAATTGTAAACACTTCCTAACTTTTTCCCCTATCCATGACATTCTCTTCTCCCTAATCATCTCAATCCAATAACTTTCCCTATAAAATCTTCTCTACTGTTATTTCCATTATCCATATTGCTCACCCACAAGAGATGGGAGCAAAGTCTATCAATATAGTTTTGTCCACACAGTCTTTTATTGTTGCTGCCCCTATGGAATGGAACATGGCTTGCTTTTATTGCAATACTTTGTGAATTTCCAGCTGTTGTTTCTTCAACTCAATGTTATCTACTAGTGGGAACCCCAAGCACAACCATTGTTCTGAAAGTGTGGTAGGGAGGGGTTCAGACTTTTAATATTCTCTTCCCCTACATCATTTTGCAGGTGGTTTATTTCAGTGCTATCGGGACCCATATATTTGGCCCGGTTCTGTTGCTCTCTGTTAAATGTAAAAAGGAACTGCTTATTTCCTGTTCCCTTTCTCTTCTTTCTGAAGCAGTTCTCTTCCAAAACTGTTTCCCTTCAAGCTATTGTTCCTCTTGTAAAGAGGGGAAACACACACATGCACACACAGACTCACATGGCGTTTTAAATAGAACTTTGCCTGTTTATTCAGGAGTGATGAATTACTCCAGGCAATACCTGGTCCTTTATCCATCATACCACTTATGCTCTAGAGTCTCGAAGGTCACTTGTAATATTTCCCAGTTTATTCGGCTTTTTGTTTGTCATTTGTATTTCTATAACTGTCTGGTTTGGCACAGCAATCAAACAGGACAGGTACAGACATCAACAGATAGTTAGGACTGCAGAAAAAACAATTGCAACCCAGCCTGTCTTCCATTGAGGACCTGTATACTGCATGAGCCTAGGGCTGAGAAAATATCTACAGACCCCTCACATCCTGGACATAAACTCCTTCCCTCAGGATGCCACTGTATGGCACTGCATACCAAAACAACTAGACACAAAGACAGTTTTTTCCCTCATGCCATCACTCTGCTGAACACCTAATTTCCACAGCATTGTCTTATACCTATTGCCTAAGGACATTTACACCCCGTAGTAGGGCTGTATTAGTATTATCTTTCTCATATTTCCTGTGACCTTCTCCTATTGATATCTTACAAAATTGGCACATAAATCATATGATTTATGACTGTTTCTTATGATTTATATTTTATGATTTATCACTATATGGTTTGTATGTATTCTTGAGAGCTTGCATGCCGGAGACAAATTCCTTGTGTGTCCAATCACACTTGGCCAATAAAGAATATTTTATATTCTATTCAAGCATTCAGCATTTGACAATTTATCATCTGTTTGAATTCTTTTTTACTGCACATTATGATACAAAATGTATATTGAGCAACTTATTTGAAGAATTGTATCTTTTGTAGTTACCTGGCAAGATCCCCCAAAATTTCTCAATGTTCATGCTATATAACACATAACAAACAAGTCAGGGAAAAATTTAAAAGTGCTGATATTGGGCACCCTTTAAGAAATGACTATTTGAAAAGAAATCTCACTGAGCAACTTGGGTCATGGAAAAGGTTTTGTTTTGTTTTTACTTATAAAAAGCTTATAAAAGCTTTACATAAACAACTTTGTGGAAATTTATTCAATCCAATAAACACATTTCAAGTATTTGCTGAGTAATAACAATACAGAACCGGGGCATGTGATAATTATCTAATTTGATCCACATCTATTCAGAAGTCCAAAGGCTTTATGAATGCATTAGGTTTTTTTTTCCCCTAGGCTCATTTAGGTTAAGACTCAAAGCACATCACTCAACATCATTTTTTAAAAACTGTCAAATTCAGATAAAGTCCAGGCCGGAAGTGTACAGCTACCATAGCAGCTGTGACTGCTACTGCTATATTTTGAGCCAGAATGTCCATTAGTTACATTTTAGTATGATTTATTAACATCCAGCTTTTAAATGTTTCCTCTGTGAGACACGCACACACAAATGCTCCATTGTGCTAAAATAATACTGTACTGTAGATCTTATTGACACATACACCAACAGGGGGTCCCCAGTCAGAATCAAAATCCATTCTTGTAATTTGTAAGGTATTATAAATTGTTCATATACAAACATATTCCAAAATAATGGCTGGAACTTATAACAGTCTTCTGTTATAGTGTATTGTAATTATTCACCATTCTTGTTTTTATTGCTTAAATGCTTTAAAAATTTTGTTCTGAATTAATAACACTTACATAAATAATAATTAGAGTATCATATGCTATATTAATGTCACAATACTGGTAAGCTTTTATGCAATGTCTTTGTGAGGATGCAAGACAAATTCTCTGCTTTAAAAAATCTAAATGAATTTCTTTCCAGGAAGAATATGAACTGAATCTTTAAAAGCTCTTATTTATAATAATTCAGACATTAGGTGATTTAAAAAAAAAATCCTATAGAATTCTAAAAGAATTAATTTATTGTATAAACTTTTTATTTACCTGACAAGAATGCACAAAATCTGTGAACACAGCTCTGTACAAATCCAGACAGGTTGTTTCACTAAAAATTTAATATATTGATGGGTGGGGTTTTTTTCATAAATGAAATTTAATGAGATGTTGGTTTAGGGGCAAGGCTGTCAAATTCCTGGCCCGCGGGCTGGTTGCATGACGTGCTGGTCACCCCCGCAACCAGTTTAGCAAAGGGGAAAAAAGTCCCAATATGTCACATGATGACACCATGACTCCATGAGATTGACACCCCTGGTCTAGGGCTAATACAAAAGCACCCTCAGTCTTGAGAGCTTGATGAGTGATTTTGGATCACCAAGTCTTTTCAGTCCAACTCCTGGATAGAATTCTGCAGTGCAGCATTGACTGATATTCAGGTACCACAATGATATTCTGTGGTGACATTTTTCAACACTTTACCAATTCTGGATAGTTACATCAATTTCTTACATAGATAGGAGGTTAACTGAAAATATTTGAAAAGCATAGAAAATATGTTGTATGGGCACTTATTAATTAGGAATTTAAGCTGAGTGTCTCATCTTGGGAATTTGGAAGTTTCTCTCTTCCCATGTGAGTTTTGAGCAAAGCACATTATTTTCAGTATATGCTCCCTCTCTATGGAATAACCTACCCCAAATATATGGATGACATTTAGGAAGGTAACCGTAATGGAGCTGTTTAGAATGAATAATGTAATAAAGTAGAATGGCCAATTTTGTTTTTCGCAGGTTTTATGTTATTTGAGGACCCAGATTGTTGGGGGCAATATGCTAACTTTGTAAACTGCTTAGAGAGGGCTGTAAAGCACTATGCAGCAGTATATAAGTCTAACAGCTATTGCTATTGCTATTTTGTTCATTGGTACACCAGGACAGCTTAGATCTGTACTGCTTTTAGATATGTTGTCTATATGCTTGAAAACAGCTGAAAGTCCATGTCGAGTCAGCAAT
Organism: Laticauda laticaudata; assembly: GCA_004320025.1. Taxonomy (NCBI): domain Eukaryota; kingdom Metazoa; phylum Chordata; class Lepidosauria; order Squamata; family Elapidae; genus Laticauda; species Laticauda laticaudata. The sequence goes on along the minus strand of BHFT01047602.1, from coordinate 7,351 downwards.
AAATAATGAAAATGTCATTCATTGTTCAACGGTTCTTTTTTAACATTCAGAATTGTCAATTGATGGGTGGTTTTTTTTTTACAGAATTAGATGGGCATTGCCCTTAGGTTACATGAATACAGAGAAGTGATTATCAACTTCTTCCTGAAAAAGTATCTTTGTCTCTGTAAATATCTCCCAGAGAAGTCTGACACAAGTGTTTTACTTCCCCTCGGATTGTGCTCTGAAATAATACAGAAAGAAAATGACTATGATGTTATGAAACCGTTTGAAGACACCTACTATCTCCAGCTCTGTTTGCAGATTCTCACCTGCCTCCCTAAATTTAGCAGCAGTGTTGTAAATCACAAATGAAGGAAGAGCCTCCCAAATAGTATTGCATTAGCAGGCTTTAATGCATGTTCATTTCAGAACCCAAAATCAATTAAGGCCAACCATAGGATGCAGGGCATACATTCATGCCAAACCAAAATGCAATATTTATCAGTTCCACATCCTTACCTAGTGGAACAGCTTCTGAAGGGCAAACTGAAACAAAACACTCCTTTGTGATTATTTAACAAGCTTTTTAGAAATAAGGAAATTCCATTATGGAAATAATTCAGCATTTGATCTGAGTTGGTTTTTCCTACAATATTGTATAAGGCTATTCTAAGACACCTGTACTAGTCAGATAATTGAATACTTTTGTGCTCAGAAAAGAACATGTCTATACATGTTCATCATTTCCTCTGTAACAGATAGCAGAAGCAAATGGATGAAAAGTATGAAGGCTTTATTCCCTGTACAGATGTTATTTCATTACTGCTGTCTACTTCATCTCTAAGGCAAATTGCATCCCGGAGGGAAAAGGGATGGTGATGGTAAAGTACTTTAAAGTATAATATGAGTACATTGTAAAAGGCACAAAAGATCTCTCTGGCCTTGCTTTGCTCATGAAATTTGCTTCTCATCTATTGTCCCCTTGTTGGTGATCCCAGAATCTGGGGCATGAAATAAAACTTAACTGAATAAGCAAATAAACACATCAGGAAAATAAGGAAAAGCTTTTTACAAGAAGTCTACATAATTTACATATTTACTTTTTTAATTGAAGAAACATTAATATCTGACAATATAAATAGGCCATTTTAAACTGAAAGTGTGCCAGATTATTGGATTGGTATTTTTAATGCTTCTGAAACCCATGTGACTAAAAGAATATATATCTGGGAAATGTTAATGTTTTTATAGTTTTGCCATGCATTTCTTTATAGAAACAATTCAACTGAATCCTGTGTTTCTATGTAAATACATGTACAACTATAGTATGAATTTCTGTGAAGACAATGGATAAACTATTCTGCATAATTTTATAGTCTACATTTACCAGGTTCTAATATCAAGGTTTCTAGTATAAGAGATCTGCATGTCATAGGATATGTCTCAGGAACATCTGTCTCAACAGCACTATTAAAAATGACTTGTATAGATAAGACCAAATTTCAAGTTAACAGATTGTTTGGAAATTCTGAAAACATGGAGATTCTGCAAATACAAGTAGTCCTTGCTTACTGACATGCTCTCATGCTAAAGTTATGATAGTATTTTTTTAAAAAACAGCTTTACAAGCACTCCTGACATTTATAACTGTCATAGTGTCCTGAAGTTACATAATCCCCATTTGAATGCTTCATAACTAGTGTAAATAGATGACCATCACAGTGTCCAACTGTCGTATGATCACTATTTGCATGCTTCCCAAATGGCTTGCAAAAAGCAGCGTTAACAGAGAATGGGGTCATGGCTTCCTTCTTGGGGCTGAGAGAACAAGAATGAATGGCCCCAGGTCACCCTTCTGGTTTTGTATCCAAGGCAGGACCGGAACTCAGTTTCCTGGTTTCTAACCTGATGCTTTAATCATTTCATCATCTGGTCCATTTGACATGGTTTATACACTTGCATCAAATGTTACAATGTGACTTACATACAATATATAATTATACCATTTGCACAATAATAGGTTGACTGCATTGTGATTATATTTTTTTCATAACTGTGTAACAGATGCCTCTGATTTACATTTCTAAATAGGATAGGATGCTCTGTTTTTAAGGGAATTTCCTTTGAGAAATGCTAAAGAGATAGTAAAAAATGAAACCCGCAACAAAACCTATTCCCACTCTTATGGGAAAGTACACAAGTGGGAGTTGTAATACTACAATTAGTATAAAATTAATAATAAAGCATTTCCCCTTCAGCTGTAAAAGAAAATTGCAAAGCCCATCCATAATATCAGGCACATTAGGTAAATAAAAATAAAAATTAAAGAGTAATTATACATACCATGTCTTCATTTTCAAACTGTTCATTGTATTCTCCCAAATTTTCTTGTTCTGGCTTTTGAACAATGTTTCTGCATACAAGCCATGTGACCAGACTAGCAGTAAACATGAGAATATCAGGAACAAAAATCCGGATCCCATTGCCAGCATCTGCCCCCTTGACACTGTGTGAAAGAAGAGAAAGAAAATTGGTTCTTATTTTATTATTCAAACTAATTTGACAACAACTGAAGGAAAAATATTTTGTATTTTTTAGCTATATCTTGGATTTCATTGTTTTTTTAAGACCATAAGTATGGCTGAAGACTGAACTTCTGGATGAAGGGATGGCAGACCACACCATCACTGAAGAAATGGAGATGCACTGTGATGAAGATTGATGGATCAATGATAAACCTGATCCAACAAAGAATTCCTAGATAAAGAGAGGATGAAAGAATTTCCATCTGGGTTCTGGACAGATGCTCCTCACAAGCAGACTGTAGAAAAGTGGTCAACTCATGAATTGGAGCACCAGTTGAGGAGAGAACAATCAAATTTATAGCTACAGTGGAACCCATATCAATAATAGGTTTGTCAAACCTCACTTTCTAAAATCCCTTAAAAATATAATTATTTTAAAGCTAACAGAGATCAACTGATCTTAATTAATTATGACACTAATTTAATAATTTAAGTTGGACTATCTTACATTTCACTTATCAGCATATGGATATGCAATAGGTCTATATATATTCATACTAATATTAATATAATAATAATGACAAGCCTTAAGTACAAATGCATGCAAAGTCAGATAAGACAGATAGCAAGTACCACCTCTGTAAGGAAGCTGAAGAAACAGTGGGCCACCTGTTTAGCTGCTTCAAAAAGATTGCACAGACTGACTACAAACAATGGTATAATAAAGTAGCAACAATGGTGCATTAGAAGATCTGCAAAAAATACCACCTGCTGCAAGCAAGAACTTGTAGAGAAAGTCATAGAAAATGAAGAAGTTAAAGTATTCTGGGATTTTAAATTTCAAATAGGCAGGCATTTGCTGCATAACACACCAGACTTAATAATTATCAATAAAAAAGACAAAAAAATTCTGGATAGTGGATGTGGCAGTATCTGGAAAAAGCAGAATAGAAGAGAATGAAGATTAACAAAATACAAAGATCTGCAAATAGAAATAGAATGATGTGGCAAAAGAAAATAAAAGTAGTACCAATAGTAAAAGGCACCCTGGGTGCAATCTCAAAATAACTAGAGCAGTGGCCCCCAATCTTTGCAGCTTAGCGGTCTGGCTAGGGGAGGGAGAGGGAAACTGGGCTATGCGAGTGGCAGGTCAGCACACACACAAGTGTGCGTTCAACTCTTGCATGAGTGTTGGGCTGGTATGCATGCATCCAGCTTGTGCATCCATGCAAGTACCCACCAGCCCACCACTTGTACAAGTTGAATTGTGCATGCACGCTCTGGCCAGCACTCAACTGGCCCAATTCTGAATAGGCCATAGCCTGGGAGTTGGTTGCAGCCCAGGGATGGGGGACCCCAGAACTAGAGCATCATTTGAACACCATAGGCACTGACAAAAATTCATGATCAGTCAATTACAAAAAGCATCTTTAGTCAGAACAGCTTATTGTTCTGACCTAGGCATCACAACACCACGAAACAGACTCCTTGTCCCAACAAAATCCCTTTTTATTTGGCTAATGTGAATTCCTATCATTTGTCAGTGTTCCAGAGATTGTCCTAATTAAATCATGAGCCTCAATCCAAGCTTCAAAAGAATCCAAAAGATGTATCAGGAGCAACATGTCAGCATTATTGCAGTTAAAGCCAACTCTGACACACTTGATTTATGGTCACCTGTGACCCTGTTTCCTCCCCTCCCCCTGGGTATGTCATCAATCAGATTCTCCAACAAAGCACATGCACGGGCTGGGTGTCATCAGTTACATTCTCCAATGAAGGATTTTCAAAGGCAGAAGATCCAGTAGATGAGCTGCAATCTTTGTAAGATATGCGTGGAATATACTTCTGGTTTTTTTCCCCTTCCCTGCTTATGGCAACTCAAAAACAAGCATAGGATCCAGCAAAGTCCCAGCAAACAGTCTTTCAAGGGTCAATTGTAACCATAGACCTTATCAGGCTTGGAGAATTGTCAGGTCAATAGCTTCCAAGTGCAACTGTTGGGCTCTGTTAGGGATGATAGATGATCTGAGCCTGTCAGCACCTTTGCAGGAGCCATATCATCAGAACCTTGCTGATGATAGATACTCCCAGGTAATTGCGACAGCTGCAGTATGGGAGAATCATAACATGCCAGGGGCTCCTCAGTCATCCGTAACTTGAAATGAAACTCCTGTCTGTATTCAATGGATTGTTGGACTTAATTTAACAATTCTGCCAAAGCTGAACTGAAAAAGCAACTGTGATGAAGGAACAGGCAATGGGGGGGAGGTTTAACTATTTATTTACTTGCAAGGAGATAGGAATCATGAGCAATGGATAGGTGATAGGGAAGGAAACAGTGGACTTATTAGGTAAATTGGATGATGGGAATAAGGGGTAATTAAGGGAATAATTAAGGGCGTGGATAGGAGATAGAAGCGTTTAGGTGGTGTGTTTATATCTTTAAAGAACACTGTAAGGCAGAGGCTTCCAGTGGTAACCTAAACCAGTTGGGATTCCATTCTTGTCAGATGAATAATTTGTTGTTTGACATTAAAAACTCTTGAAACCTGCTTCCTGCTCTGCATGGTGATTTGTGGTTTGTATGCAAATCTGCAAGTTTTCAAAGACCAGCTGAGAGAAACACTGTACAAGGAAATACTTGGCAAGAAGTCTGTGAGTCACAAACGGAGATAAACAAATCTTCACACTCATTAAATGAACTAATTGTTTCCCCTTTCTCTACTATGTATTCCCTATGGGAGGGGCCATTCACCATCCACATGTGCCTTTACTCTCCAGTCAACCCTTGTTCCTTAACTGTTCCCTTCTCCTAACAGTCTACGCATGCGCATATCAGGAACAGGCTTCAGCTTTTCTTCTGCCCCATTGCTCTCTGATTCCAAAGGCAGCTGATAACTGTTGGATGGCCCTGGCCCCATCTCTGCCTCCAATGCAGAGCATTCATCAGAGCCTTTCCCAGACTCCAGGACTGGCCCATGTTCCTCCCCAACCTCCTCACTGTCCAAGTCTGCCGCCAGCTCTGCTGGCCGCTGGTGGGCTACAACAACATTTCCAGGCTTCCTGAATGTCTCTTGCTGGGCTTCTGGCCTGATGAAGCAGACTTTTTACAATATTATGTCTTTTGATGCCAGCATTTGATTGTTTATATTTTTTTGCTTTACTTTATGGTGTGAATGGAAAATCTAATTTTCAGCATTTAACCTACATTTTCCAGTATATGTCTGCATTTTTTCTTTATTAATTTGTTTTCAAATACAGTATGTTATTTATTCTTCTCAAAGAATGTAAGATAACAAACTGCCTCCACAATATTCCTTGTTAATTATCTGAAGAGAAAAATAATTTCTTCCTAGCAAGATAATTATAGTAGATTCCTGATATTTCAATATAGAAAATTTCATCAGCTGATGCAAAATGTAGAAAACTATCATCATAGGATAAGAGGCAGAACATAAAAACCACTTGGCAAAGACTTTAGCAAACATAAAAATTTCAAGTCTCTTGAAGAATATGTAAAACCTTAATAATCACATATCTTATTTTTTTTGGCAGTAACATTGTACAGAAGAAAAAGCAGTTTGGCAAAGAGTTCACCAACATATCAATAACACATTTCCCAAATATTTGCTTTCCAAATAGCATCATGAAGAATGCTGCTATTTAACAACATGCCAAAGTTAGTAGGCTCATTACTGACATAAAGTATGCAACTTTTATGGGTCAATGCTGCAAATGAAAACCAAACTTGGGCGAAATATAAAAGTAGACCCTCCCCTCCATGCTGTTTCTTACGCCTCATTTATTTTCTATACAAGCCAAATTATGTTTTCAATGAATTGCCCAGAATAAAAAAAATATGTGGACCTCATGCTGAGCATTGATTGATCTACAAGCAAAATCCAAAAAGACTTAGTATCTATCCTATTTTCGGTGGACCATCTCTAGCTAGTTGCATAATTCTGTGTTTATTTAATTTTAATATGTCAATAGAATGGCTGGAATAGTAAAAAAAAATCAGAAATAAAAACAAACCCTGTTGGATAACATTTGCATAAGACCATTAGCTCAGGAAAAAGATCAGAAAATATGAAGATGGAAAAGGTAGGTGATAAAATAATATATAATAATCTAATTATTAAATCATTGAATATTTTGGTGAATATTTGGTGAACTCTCATATCAGAAACATTTTTCTTCTTTTTCCATTTCTTCTTTTCTCAACAAAAAGCACTATTTCTCATATGAGATTTGAAAACAGATATTGAAACAGAACTACTGATGGAAATGTCTTAAAAACATTTTCAAGACAAAAGGGGCAAAAAAAAGCTTAAATTCCAAAGGAATGCCCCACCATTATTATTATCTAAGATTTCCAAATGAGAGAGACAGCAGGTATGGCTAAGGCATAGATCATTTAAGAGGGCAACTGTTTCAGCTAAAGCCCATGTCACAGTGAACCAACGGATGCAAAGAGGATGTAAAACGGACAAAAAATCTTGCCATCCGTTCAAAAACGCGATGTACTCACTGCCCCCGTTTTGCTTCCTCTCTATCCGTCCAGCATCCGTTTATTGATGTTTCATCCGCTCAGAAAGTTTTGGGCTGCCTAAAACTTATGAGCGGAAAATGTATCCAGTTCATCCGTTCTGCATCCGCTACGCATCCGTTACGCATCCGCTATATCCGCTTGGCATCCACTGCGCATCCGCGCAACTCTCATCCACCCGGAGGCAGGGAGGAAGCGGAACGGACGCGGAACAGATGCAGAACGGATGCAGAACGGATGCCAAGTGGAAACAAAGCGTTTAAAATGGATAAAACGTTCGCAGAGGGGACCT
>BHFT01047601.1:0-11800 GCA_004320025.1 Laticauda laticaudata | reverse complement strand
TTTAACCTGGAAACAAGGAGAAACTTTCTGACAGTGAGAACAATCAACCAATGGAACAGCTTGCCCTAGGAAGTTGATGGGAGTGTCATCAGTTGAGACTTTTAAGAAGAGATTGGACTGCCATTTGTCAGAAATGGTGTAGGTTCTCCCACTTGGGTGGGGGGTTGGACGAGATGACCTACAAGATCCCTTCCAACTCTGATTATCTGTTAAATCTGTCAAATCTATCTGTTAAATATCTAAATTTGTGATCGACAAATAGCTTTTTAAAATTGAATCTCTGATCATAAGAGATCAGAAGAATACTCTTTATTGACTAGCTGTTCTACATGAACCTTCCTAAAAGATGACAAAGCTAATTTCATTCTGTGGGGTACCTCAAAATGGATAAGGGGAAAATGCATTTATTTTGTTCACTGTTTTTATCTAGGTTTTGCTTGTGCCATCACAATGCGGAGAAGCTACCAATAACATTTCATTAAATCAAATATGGGCTCAATTTCCATAATTATTGTTTCTATTACATTCAGTATTCTATCCTTCTTAGTTCCATGATTAAACAAAATCCCACACATTCCAAATGCTGGGTACTGGGTCCTGGGGACAATAAGAGTAAAAATATTATAGCTGTCAAATGATCAAATCTCAAAATGTGTTGATGAAAAATAAGAATTGCAGAAAGAATAAGAGAATGAAAGAAATAAAAAGCAATTCTCTTATTGGGTTTGCAGTTGACTTAATCAGATGAGTTTCTAATCAAGAGATGGTATATCATTACTTTTAAACATTTTTAAATAGTTGTATTACCACAGCCCTAGCTTTGAATTCTACACTTAGCTCACCAATTTTGCTAAGTTCCATTAGTTGCCAACACTGTATCAGCTGTTTGTTCATCATCAAACAAAGCAGTTTTAAAAAAATAAGAGCAGTATTTTTAGAGGAACATTTTTTGCTAAAGTACCTACTCTGATATAATGAATATCCTTGCCAAATATCATAACATCTTATTATATTTAGCCTCTCCCTTTCATCATAGAAACTAAGCAAGTAAGTCTAATATGTAATTTATATGGGGTTATTCACTTTAATCAGCCTACTGGCCTGGAATGATAGATTACATACTGTATATACAAGCATATACAGAATGAAAAAGTTTCTCAGTTTGTCAGAAATTCCCTGCCTACAAAAACAATGATCATGATTGGGGACTGGAGGCTAAAACATATAAAGAATGGCTGCTGGAATTGGGTATGTCTAGTCTAATGAAAAGAAGGAACAGGGATGACATTATAGCAGTGTTCCAATATCTCAGGGACTGCCACAAAGAAGAGGGAGTCAAGCTATTCTCCAAAGCACCTGAGGGCAGGACAAGAAAGAATGGGTGGAAACTAATCAAGAAGAGAAGCAACCAAGAAGTAAGGAGAAATAAATGGATGGATGAATGAATAAATGAATGAGTGAACCAACGAACGAACGAATTCTTTATCGGCCAAGTGTGATTAGACACACAAGGAATTTGTCTTGGTGCATATGCTCTCAGTGTACATAAAAAGAAAAGATACATTCGTCAAGAATCATCAGGTACAACACTTAATGATAGTCATAGGGTACAAAGAAGCAATCAAATCATACTAGAAACAATCAATATAAATCGTAAGGAGACAAGCAACAAAGTTACAGCCATACGGTCACAAGTGGGAGAAGATGAGTGATAGGAACGATGAGAAGATTAATAGTAATAATAATGCAGACTTAGTAAATAGTTGGACAATGTTGAGGGAATTATTTGTTTAACAGAGTTAAACAGAGTTAAACAAATCATTGCTCTGCTAAACAAATAATTTCCTCAAATTTCCTGACAGAGCAATTCATCATTGGAACAACTTGCCTCCAGAAGTTGTTAATGTTCCAACACTGGACGTTCTTAAGAAGAGATTGGATAAACATTTGTCTGAAATAGTATAGAGTTTCCTGAAAGTGGGTTGGGCTTGAAGACCTCCAAGGTCCCTTCCAACTCTGTTATTCTATTCTATGACTATGAAGATGTTGATCATGAGGAGAGGGAAGAGGAGAGCATACTAGAGTAACATAGGATTTCTACTAAAGATGGAGTTGATGAGATAACTAATTTGCTTTCTGATAAAATTATTCAAAATTATTTATGGCTAATCATAATCACCCATGACAGCTATTTTGAAACTTTCTTTCTCCTAACTTTGCATATGGACCCACCAGGCAAAAATACAGGTAGTCCTCGATTTAACAACAGTTCATTTAGTGACCATTCAAAATTACAATGGCACTGAAAAAAGTGACTTATGACCATTTTCACACTTACAACCATTGCAGCACCCTCAAGGTGCTTGATTTCAGATGCATGGCAAGTGACTCCTATTTATGACAGTTGCAGTACCGTGGGGTCATGTGACTGCTTTTTGTGACCTTCTGACAAGCAAAGTCAATAGGAAAGCGAGATTCACTTAACAATCATGTTACTAACTTTATAACTGCAGTGATCCACTTAACAATGGTAGCAGGAAAGGTTGTAAAATGAGGCAAAAACTTAACAACAGAATTGTTGGGCTCAATTCTGGCTGTAAGTCAAGGACTACCTATAACTGCTCCTGATGCAAGAAGACTGGATGAGAAGTTGAGAAGAGAAGGTAATATCCTAGTCAAGGGGTCTTCAAACTGGACTGCTTTAAGACATGTTATGCTGGCTGGAGAATTCTGGGAGTTGCAGTCCATAAGTCTTAAAGTTGCCAAGTTTGGAGACCCCTTTCCTTGTCTAATGCAAAGTAAGAGATTGTATAACAGTACTAGGGAACTGATGCCCTTCTCACCCGAAGCCACCAAAATGGAAAAGTCAACAGAGTCAACTGGAATAGCAACCCACACACCCACAACTGAAGTAAAAACCCAAGATGTTGTCGGCTCAGAAGGAGGCTATCATGGGAAACCACTGAGCTGATTACTGGTTTTTTTCTTCTGGCAGAGGTTGCCTTAAATTATACGTGGAAGTAGTTTAAAATATAAGCCTGCCTTAACAGCCTCTGCTATCAATGTTGCGGTGTGTTCAAAAACACATGCCTAAAAGAAACACAATACAAAAGCCAGACATAATCCCTGTCTCCATTAGCAATTTTTAATGAAATCGGAACACTTTCCCCTTAATTAACAACCCTATTCTAATAGCCTTTTCTTTAGTAATTAGGAAAAATAATGACATCCAATGGGAGTACACACACTTCTGATGAGACCACTGCAGAAAAGGCTTGTCTTAATTAATTTTTTCACAGCAGCAAACTGGTTTTTCTTTTTCACAATAAGGTGCAGGGATTTCAAACACTAAGTAGCTGTTTCATCAAAGTAGACAGCTAGCAAGGAAGCTGGGAATGTCTGATTAAAAGTAAACAGCTGGGAGGGGATTTGGGAATGTGTCATTAAAAGCCAAAAATGACTTTTGAAACTCCACAGAGTAACTAAGGTGCTGCCCCTTTTTTTTTAGAACAATGATAGCAAAAGAGCAACGAAGTCTTTTGAACACTGAGAAACATCAAGAATTTTATGCAAGAGTACTAAAAAGCATTATTTACTTGCATAAATAATATATACTTTGTCAAAACAGACCATTTTTAGGGCCATAGCAATTAAATGATGCCATAGATGCCATCTAAAACTTTTGGCAATCTGTTGAGATATTGTCCTTGAAGGCAGAAATGTAGATCACCACCAGAAAGGTAGAATTAAAGTTATTTGGGGGGAGGACAGGTAATTCATTTTAACAATGTATAGACCAACCATTTTGCTGTTGCTTTATATTCTTTGGCATTTGACATTTCCTATCTGTGTTTACCAAAGCAAGTTAACAAAAAGAGCAAAGGCCAAGGAGAATGTTTCAAGATAACATTCTTATTTGCCTGCGCTATAACTGAACAGGGCTGGCCATTTAATTGCCCTTTTTCCTTTTTATTATGTGCTTTTAGTATCCATTCTTGTTTTATGCCATTTAGTTTTTGTTCTGTTGCAGTGTTATAGCTTTTGGGTGTACCATTTCAACTTGGAAAGACATAGTCTGAGTTTCCCTTCAAATCAAAGAGCAGAAAAACATCTCCCTTCCTTAAAAAAAGTGAAATAAAAAAGCATCAGTGCTTATTTCAATCTGATCTTCAGAGATCTGAAGGCTGTAAAAAGAAGGGATAGCTTTATAAAAAGGTGGATGCCAACTCATAAACCCCCTTCTTTTTAGAGTTGCCAACAGAAAGGGAGGGTGGGAAGGGGGTTTGAAAGAACAGTGTGGCAGCTTGGAAATCAAAACTGCATTCCATAAATACTTTTTCAAAGATAGTAACTAGGTGACTGAAGTTTCTGCCATGCAAATATCTAACGGGAGAATACGATTGATGACTCTTGGCTATGGATGTGCCCCATTGGAGAATATGAATTATGAGACACCCAGGGGGTGGGGGGAAACCAGGGGCAAGGGTGACAGTGAATTACGTGTCTCAGAGTCAGCTTCATAGAGATCATGCCGACATGTTCGCTCCTAATAAATCCTTTGAAATTTTTGAAGCTTGGCTCAAGACTCATGATTTAATTGGGGTAACTGGCAGAATCCTGACAGTGGAATTATAGGATTTGGAAACTGTATACAGGTAGTCCTTACAACAGTTCATTCAGTGACCATTAAAAGTTACAAAAACATTGAAAAAAGTGACCTGTGATCACTTTTTCACACTTATGATTGTTGCAGCATCTCCATGGTCACATGATCAAAATTCAAATGCTTGGCAACTGATTCATATTTACGATGATTTCAGTGTCCCAGGGTTGTGTGATCACCTTTTGTAACTTTCTGACAAGCAAAGTCAATGGGAAAACCAGATTCATTTAACAACATTATAACTGCAGCAATTCACTTAACAACAGTGGCAAGGAAGATCGTGAAATAGGGCAAAACTAACTGAATAAATGCCTTGCTTAGCAACAGAAATTTTGGGCTCAGTTGTGGTTGTAAGAGTTACCTGTATTAAATTTCAGTTCCTTGCAAAAAAAAATTTTTAAGACAGTGCACAAAGTATAAATTCAAATTCAAAATAAAAAAATAAACATTGGGCTTGACTCTGCATTCAGCCCAGACTATTCTTGAAACTAGCATTTGTGCAAACTTAGTCAAAATAGAAAAGAAAATCAGCACTGTAATCACAGTTTTCAGTTTTTCTCCTGATTGTAACTGCTTTCAGATGAAGGACTCTGGACATCATCAGTGTGGTCTGAAGTATGGGGTACCAAAATAGCATAGAAGTAGGATGCTGAGGAATCCAGATTCAAAGCCACACTCAGTCACAGAAGCTAGTTAGATGAGTTCTCTCTTTACCCTTTTTTTTGGGGAGAGGGAAGGTGGGAGTATGATATGCCTTAAGGTCCTGCAAGAATGATAAGGCATAAACCTCACAAATTTATCTGCCATTCTCTTCATTTGTGGAATGGGCTTTTTCTTCTCCTCCTGAAAACAAACATGATAGGGAAAATGGTAGGAAAAGAGAAGGGGTGATAAATGGAGATCAATGTCACCTGGATTTGACATGCAATTCTGTGAATGTGGCAAGTGGGGAAAAAAGGGTTGCTTGACTCGGATCATCCAGATTCTTCTCTGGTTATAAACCAGGGGCCTCCAACCTTGGCAACTTTACTTGTGGAGTTCAACTCCCAGTGGGTTCCTCAGCCAGCTTCTGGCTGAGGAACCCGCTGGGAGTTGAAGTCCACAAGTCTTAAAGTTGCCAAGGTTGGAGACCCCTGTGAAACAATAAGGTGAGATAAATGTGAAGTTAACAGAGTTCAAAGAGTTCTCATTGTTATTGGAGTAACAATGTGATGGATCTGATCAAAACCAAACAGTGTATTATCCGTATTTAATTCTACAGTAGAAAGACTGAGCAGTGTTGCAGTCTCAGTTCTAAAAAAAAGTGCTTCAGGATATACATGGATACAACCATGTACCTTTCTGCAATTAATTTAAAACAACTGCTTGTCTTGGGATCCCATGGCAGCTGTTGGGGCATTTGTGTAATCTGAGAAGATGCAGCTGCTTTGAAGAGTTGGAGGCAGGTGCTAAGATTTTGACCCCCACCTCCTTTGCAATACTTTTTTCCAAATTATTTCAAAAATGCCATACGGCTCTAATAGCTACTACATACCATGGGCTTTCACATGCCCCTTGCAGTGGGAAGCATTGAACTGTAGAAAAACCAGACTTTGCTGTACCATTACATGTATAATCATGTTTCCCAGTTAAAAATGTTTTATCCAATACTGTTTAATCTTTTGTACATTGCAAAAGATGTAATGGTTTCCTTTGGGGCATATCAGATTGCTGAAAAGCACTATACATATGAAATAAATCATTGTTTCTGTTTTTCTACGTAAAATGCCCAAAGCAAATATCAAGATTCTTAGCATTACACTATTTCTTTCGCTTTACATTAAAAAAAAAATCAAGCATCAGGAAAATCCATACTAAATGCAATAACAGACACTGGGAGAACTATTCATTTTCTTTTCAATCATCTCCTTTCTATTTTCCCTCTTTTAATAAACTCATCTATATTCCAGAGCTTGCAAAACACTCCTTTTCTTTCATGATAGTGATCAGTGGGCATATGGTCTAGCTCTAGCATATGTATTTTTTTCTTTGCCATCCAACTCCCTAGTGATTCTCAATTTGGTATCATTCATGTGTTTGGATATTTTGGAAACAGGAGGCAGAAACAGATAATCCATAAATTTCCAAGCTGTGCACTATTATCTATTAATGAAATACCATGAGGAATTCACAAGGGAGCCAAATAAAAAAATAAGCTGATATCGAAATGATCCTGTTGGCAATCTGTGTGCCCTGTACAGCTTGTCATCAAAATAAGATTATCTCATGGGTCATATAACTATCCACTGAGTCAATAGTCCACGAAGAACAGAAGGGTAGTAGTAAAAGATGCTAGTTTCTAGAGTCTGGGCCTTTTCACTGCTCATGTCTCTTACATACAGCATGTGAACTAGCATAGATCAGACTGGAGATGAGATGAGAAGTATACAATCCAATTCATGACATTGTAAAAACTGAATATTACTCCATATTTATTAATTTATACGCAGTGGGATTACCTCAGGAAAAAATGAGGATATAACAGAATTTATGGCCACATCAAATGAGTTGAGATGCCCACCTACAATCACTCTTTGCGTGTTTAGAAGTTTAAAATTCCAACCAAAGTGTCACCAGGATTGTTGCATTGTATTCAGTATTGCCTCCATATGTATGAGAATACAATCCCCAGTAGTTCCAGAAAATCTATCAGTGGCTGTGAAGTTCAAAACATCTGGAATCCACTAAATTCAGGGTGGGATTCAAATGTTTTAACAACCAGTTATGTGGGCATGACTTAGGTGGGGGGTGTAGCTTGGTGGTCATGTGACTGGGTGGACATGGCTTGGTGGTCATGTTATTGGCTGGGCGTGGCCAACTCAACATCACTCACATTGAGGCATGCATCTCCTTGCCTGGCTTCTCATGACTGTGGGGATGCTGCAACAGTCGTAAGTGTGAAAAATGTCACTTTTTTCAGGGCCATTGTAACTACGAATGGTCACTCCACGCAAGCAAAGCAAAGGAGGGAGGACAAACTTCAGAGACGTTCCAGAGACAAGAAATCTAGTTCTGCCAAGAATGTAATAAGGCTTAACGGAGAAGCAGTTTCTGTAAGCAACACCAGAATGTCTCCTTCCTGCCTTCCTTACAGGATTAGGCCAGTAATTTCTTCTAACAACCAGTTCTCCAAACTGCTTAGAATGATAACAACCAGTTCTAGCAAATAGGTGCGAACTGGTAGAATCCCACCCCTGACTAAATTGCTATCACAGTCCATGAGAAACAGAAGAAATGGAGTGGATTTCTTCTGATCTGGAAAAGGAAAGCAGGATGGGGTTTCATTTATACTTGTCTCACATCCCATAGTTGTCAAACTAGAAAGGAAATCCCAGAATTACAAACTAAACTATTTTGTAAAGACTAAAGTGGAAGGCAATGGCAAGAAGGTTAATCACAAATAATCAAACTTGAAAGAGTTTTTACCTTTGTTACTAGCAACATGGAAAGGCAACACAAATATTATCTGCGAAGAAAATAAAATAATGGTGTGCAAAAATTCAGGATACTCCTATCTACTTAATTCCTGAAAAGATGATTCACCATCTCTTAAGGAAAAAAAAAAAAACCCTGATAGAGAGCATATAATTTTATTCCTTGGTCAGGTATCAGGCTAATGTCCCAAACAGCATGTAAAAATAGTCTTCCTTACTTTTAATCTCTACTAATATACTGGATAGTTTTCTTTAAAACTATCATAATAACAAAGTGAGATATAAATTCAGTTTTTTTGAAGGCCTTGCTACAGAATCCATATTTGTCTCAATTAAATAATTAACAGATTTTATAATGTGCATAAGGGCAGCTCTGATTTATGCTTCACTTCTGTTTCTTGTGAGTTGCTAAAGTTTTCAGATTCAGTTCATGGTCAGTTCAATGGAACTTACAGAAACACTGTTAAATTGAATCAGGTGTTTTTTTTAAAAAAAAATACATATACTTTACCTTGTCAAAACAGTTTCAGGATGCAATATTTACAATGTATCAAATGATGGAGATGCAGAGGGAGACAGATAATATTTGTTAAAAGAGAAAATAAAGGTGTGAAACAAGCCCAGCTCATATTTTTCATTATATGCCAGTCATTTTTTTAAAAGCGTATTGCAGTTTATAGAAAAAAACTAGAACTCTATTAACAGGTCTTTTTTTTTTCAGTCTTAAAAGATTTAACAGGGTTGTTAATGATAGCAATAGGAAGAGAGTTCCATTTAAAGGAACAGAGCAATGGAAATTTTTCTTCCAGTGGCACAGGATGTAGAATTTCTTGTCCAAGGGAAAAAGAAAAACATTTGTTACTTGCTTGGATAAGATTATCTGAACAAACACCTGGGACAATGTTAAGAGAGCTGTCTAAGGCTTCCAAGTTATTTTTTTCTGGTACTAGGGAAAAGTGGAGGGGGCGAGAAGCAAAATGGCCTTATGATATTGACCGATTCACTATAGAAAGGTTATATGAGGGAATGTAGAGTTTGTTATGGTTGTGGTTTTCATGTCTTACTGCTCAGTAACCACCCTCTGTTAAAATTAAGATACAGGATACGTAAGAGAAAAATTATGGTTAGTGGGGATAAGGAAGAGAAAAGACATGGGGCAATAGATCTTACTTCTCTAGGAATAATGTTGAGGCAAATAGGATGGCAGCGAATTAATAAAGGAAAAAAGAGGGGAAAATAGCTTATTTAAAGGATTTAGTGCCATTTGCTGCTGGGTTTTGAAAGAAAAGTTTTGACTTACCCAAATTGATCTGTGGAGTAATGGATGACAGAACTGGGGCTAGAATAAAGCATTTGAACAATGAGTTTCTATTATGTCATCTTATGTTGTATGTTTTGTCTGAAGTGTGCCTCCCTTGAGTACCCCTGGGTGTACCCTGAAAACATTTTTGGCACTCCCACGGTTAATCTAACTCAGGAGTACATAATCCATGTTTACATAACCTGTACTAGAAACTGAAATTTTGAAAGGGAACGAAGAAAAGTGATGTATATAACAACTGGAAAATAATTGCACAGCCTTGACATTTTACTAAGTTGATTTTTGAGCAAATAACTCAAGATGTGAATTTGATTTAATGAAATTATTTTTGCCTTGGTACTTTGAAAGCACAGGCTGGGCAGGCCACTCAAGGACCAAGCATGGGGAGAATATGCATTCCTAGTCTCAACCAATTTTTAAAAATCTAGAAATCAGACATTAATTCATTAGATCAGAGGTGTCAAACTCAAGGACCAGGGGTCAGATTCAGCCCATGGGGTGCTTAGATGTGGCCCATGGGGCTGCCCTGGAAACAGCAAAGGATGTGGCCCTCCCAAGCTCTGTTTTCTCTGGCAGATGGTTGCAGGAGGCCATCACAGCTGAAAACAGAGCTCGGGAGCCCATTTTCATTGGCAGAGTGCTCGGTCCACCACAGGTCCCACTGACATGAGTGACGTCGAGCTGGCCACATCCACCCTGCCCCCCCCCCAAGGTCAAACACAACCTTGATGTGGTCCTCAATGAAACCGAGTTTGACACCTCTGCATTAGATAGCTTCCTGAGCAAATCAAACTCTATTCCTTTTCTAAGAGAAATAGATTCTAATACTGTGCATGTGGAGCATTTTTAAACCCATTGAGTATGTAACCATGCTAGCTTGCTTGTTTTTTAATGGCCCTATGGTTTATTTTTAACTGCCCAATCTGATGCTAAGATTTTGCAAAGGAACATTATTGTTTTCACTCCATTAAAAGTCTGATTGCCATTTCCTGCAATGAAAAGTGCACAAGCAAGCCAGTTTGTCCTGTATGCATATGCATGTGTGCATTTGTCTGGTGGGTTTCCTTTCTTGGCATTGGCATTTCTGCTGGCAATTCTCCCAGAAAATAAGATAGCTCTTCATCCGGTAATGAACACAATGCAACATTTTGACCAGGCTGGCATAATGTATTTCCTTTCTTTCTACCGCAATAAACTATCATGGGAATTCAAGCAATCTAATACATACCACACAAATATGTAGAAAGACTGGTTATAATCTCTGCAAGTGTTCAGAGTCAAATTAATAAGGAATTAACACAAACATGCAAGTCTGGTATCCTCCAGATGTTTTAGAGATGACTTCAAGAATTCCCAACCAGCATAGCCAAGAATATATTGGCTAGGGGCTTCTTGCAGCTGTTACCTCAATTCAGTTAGAAGGCACCACCTTGAGAAAAGCTAATTTAAAATGTCTTGATGATCAGTACATTCATGCAATTTCTGGACCCCAAAGTTCCTACAAGCCTGATGATCCTGCAAGCATTAACCTTGGAGCATAAATGCCTGCAATAAGTTAATCAGCACATTCACCTGAGCCTAAATGTTTACATGCCCTTCCTGTGATCTTAAACTAGGCCTTCCTTACCTTTTAATCGGTTTTTATATTTCTGTATCAGCATAAGGAACATCATATCAGATAAAAATAATAATCTCTAGAGCTCAAAGGAAAAGCAACATTAAAAAGCAGTTCAAACTAGTTCGCCTTATTTTATTTTTACTGGGCCATGCAAAATGCACAGTGAGAAAGAGTTGGAATGCATGAGGGAATGATCATAATATCTCTGTATCAACAAAGCCTCGGATGAAGAATGCCTTAACTTGTAATTTAGAAACATCTGAAAAGCCACATGTTGTCCAGCCATGATTTATATTTATTTTCTTCTGGTTCTCATTTTAACTTTTACTCATCGATTTTCATTCGCCAGCCTGAAGTTTCTGATAAAGTTCCACCAGTACACATAATAACCATGCCAGCTCTCCGCTTGAAGGAGGCCAACTACTGTAAGTGTCCAGAACTGGCCCGTAAAGAATTCCTATTGGCTTTAGCTTCTCTCTGCTGGATTCTGGACACAGTAACAGCAGAATAATGTTGGTCAATTGAAGGATGTTTCAGTGGATCCAATTCTTATTTCAATAAATTACAGCATTTCAAATAAGCTTACTAGAACAGCTCCTGATCCCTCTCTACATGAAGTTAAAGTGTTTATAAGAAAACTGCTCTGAGATTATTATTATTATTATTATTATTATTATTATTATTATTATTATTATTATTATTATTATTATTCTACACAAAAAACA
>BHFT01047598.1:0-13443 GCA_004320025.1 Laticauda laticaudata | reverse complement strand
TAACGCGATGTATCCGTCTGTATCACTGCCTCCGTTTTTGCTTCCTCTCTATCCGTCCAGCATCCGTTTATTGACGGTTTCATCCGCTCAGAAGTTTGAGCTGCTCAAAAACTTTTGAGCGGAAAATGTATCCATATTGTCTGTTCTGCATTCAGCTAGACATCCACTAGGCCATCCGCTAGGGCATCCGTTCTGCATACTGTTACGCATCCGCTATAATCCGCTATGGCATCCATTCCGCATCCGCGCAACTTGCATCCGCTCGGACGCAGGGAGGAAGTGGAAACGGACGCAGAACGGATGCCTAGCAGATTGCAGCACGGAAACAAAGCATTTAAAATTGGAAAAACGTTCGCAGAGGGGACTATCTCAGATATTAAGGATGTCTAGAGGATGTCTAGAGATGCCAAGAAGGATCAAAGGGGATACCTAGGGAAAACCGATACTGCTCATAAAAAGCGGGGAACAACTCATATGGATCTCACTTTCAGCCCAGCAGCCCAGCTGTGCAGATCTCGTGCAGCCTTCATCTGACTCTTGCTCTTTCCACAGCATCCAGTTCATGTTCCACCGTGGATCGTAACACAGTCTTTTGGCAGCCACCATCCTTGCAACAGTGCGGAAGCCATCTACAGGCTCTGTGAGACTCTACTACGGGAAGAAAAAGAGGCAGCCAAGAAGAGTCTGGGTATGAAGATGGTTCACCAGAAGAGCAGAGGACGGACTGTACAACAAGCTGATGGTGGAGCTCAGGAACGAGACAATTGTGCATTCCAGAACTTCATTGAGTATGCCTCCAGCGCATGTTTGACGAAGTTGTGCAGCGCCTGACACCCGCCAGGATTGACCAAGGCAAACACCAACTTCCAGCCCAGCCTGGAACCTGGGCTCAAGGTGGCACTCACTCTGTCCACCATGGCCCCAGGACCACCTACAGGAGCATGCAGTAACGGCTGGAGGGTGCCCACACAACACCATCAGCATTGTTGGTCAGAGAAGTGGTGCAGGCCATCATCCAAAGAATACATGGAGGAGCCTCCTCCAGTGCCCCTCCACTGAAGAAGGCTGGAAAAAGTTGCAGAGCAGTGGTATGAAAGTGGAACTTTCCCCCACACCGTTGGAGCCATATGATGGCAAGCACGTGGCCTGCAAAGCGCCACCCAAGTCGGGGTCCACTTATTTCAAATACAAGGGCTTCTTCAGCATTGTCCTCTTCGCCATGCGTCGATGCTGACTACAAGTTCATGTACATCGATGCTTCAGGCAACGGCTCATCTTCAGAGGCCAGGTTTACAATGCCAGTGACCTCAAGGAGGGGCTGGAATGCAACCTCATTCATGGGCTTCCCAGATCCAGACACCCCTGCCCAATGGACATCAAGATGTTTGCCCTACTTCATCGTTGGGGATGACGCCTTTCTCCTCAAGAGACCGTACCTCATGAAGCCCTACATTCCAGATACCTCACGTGAAGAGGGATCTTCAACTACGGCTGTCCAGGGCAAGGCGGGTGGCGGGAGAACGCCTTTGGCATCCTGGTTAACAGGTTCCAGGGCTACTTTCTCACCACCATGCAGCATCGCCCAGAGACCGTGAGGAGGATCATGGAAGCTTGCTGCATCCTGCACAATTTCCATGCGCCACCTGCTACCCAGTGTTGAAGACAGGGCTCGTGGACCTCCAAAAGGCAATGGGGACATTGGAGCCTGGGGAATGGAGGCAAGGGCAAAACTTGATAGACCACTGAGAATGTGCAAGGCCCCAACAGAGCCTCACGTGAAGGGAAAAAGCAGCCACAACGTCCTGAAACACTGGTAGGCAACCCCAGCTGGAGCAGTGGAGTGGAAAGACAGGATGATAGATGATTAATGGATGCTTCCTTCAGCCTGTCTCATCACACTGATGAGAATTGGTCCATGTATCGTGCGGTGTGCCTACAATGATCAGCGGCATTTAATAAAGAGTGTGTTTTGTGTTGACATGTATGGATGATTATTACATTATTATTGAAAATAAAGGGCCATAGGTGTGGCACCTGGGGGAGGGTGGACCATACAGTCCCACTATGCTTGCACTGGAGGTTTATATATCCCACAGCTATTACCCATCCCAAAGGTATCCCTGCTCATATCCACATGGTATCCCTGCCCACCCCACTGCTATCTTAACCATCCCACAAGCACCAATGGATGGCAAGCTTTTTTGTCCATTTTACATCCTCTTTCCATCCGTTGGTGCAGTGTGACAGGGGCTTAAGGGCAATACAATTATTTGCCCAAATGAATGCTTCGAAATGAAGGACAGATACACCAAGAACTTCCATAACTCAACTAAAGGCATAAGGGAGAGAACTCCAAGAATGGGTTTACTTTGTGGGCATTTGAAACACATACCCATGCAAACAAGTTCACAGATCAAGGGGAAGAATGCTATCAAACTTTTGACAGCAGACATATATAATAAAACAAGATTATGAACAGTATGATGGCTGAAATAATGACCAATGGTGGGTATCAAAAAAATTTCCTACCAGTATGGAGAGTTCACTTTGCGCATGCGCACAGAGTTCAGAAACCGCCTTCTGCATCAATGCTGGTGAGCTGTGCTGTTTTTTTTAGCTCATGGCAATCCGCTTTGCCACGTGAATCAGCTGGCTAATAAAAAACATAATAAAGGAGAGGTAAGAGCAAGAGTAGGTAGGTGGGGTCAGCCAGAGTTAGTATTTGCTGGTTCTTTGAACCAGTCAAAATTTTTGCTACTGGTCTGCCAGAACGGGTCTGTACTGGCTGAATACTGCCTCTGCTTATGACTTTATCATTGTTCATTTTGGGGATCTTCCCTCTGTCAAATAGGTTTTAAAAAGTTATAGACTTTTAAGTTTTGCAGTATTTTTTATACTGATCAACTGTCTGATGAATTAGGCAGTTTACACACAAAAATAAAGTAATTGCAAATAATAGTTACACATGCCACTCAAGTGCACCTACCTCTCCAGAAGACTTTCAGAAGGAGATGGTTTTTCTTGCTTTGTAAATTGCAAGCAAGAACCACACCCCTTTACTTGAAGGGGGAAGATTTTTTATAACATGGGAGCTGTCCACAAAAAGGCATGTCTCCATAATCCCATCTACTTGACCTCAAAGGGGTCAATTTGGAGAAAGGCCTTTGGGAAGAATGTACAAGGGATGCTGATTCTGGTGGGGAGAGATAGTCCTGTGTGTATCCTGGTTTTGTGGCACTTTTGTTTTAAATATTAAATCCCACACCTTGATTTGGTCTCAAGAGCTTTGAAAGAACCAGTGCAGTGACCTCAATTTTGGTGTCCTACTGCTGAATTCATCTTGGTCAGCAGTCAGTCTGCTGCATTCCGAACCACTTGCAAATGATAGATGTGATAAAATAATAATAAAGAAATTAAGGTCAGATGCAAGTAATTTAAAACCAATGAAAGATTAAAATTTGTAGAATATAAGGATCAAGACAGCCTAATAAAAAAGTTATCAGCTTGTCACTAGAAAAATTGAAGATGTTTTGGAAATCAGAAAGCAACAAATAACAGCAATAGCTGTGAACATGGAATCCTATAAGGCAATTCAAGAAAAACCAACCATTTCTATTAGACCAGAGGTGAGGCTACTAAACTATAAATGGTAATGATAATTCTGAAAATGGAAAACCAAATAAAAAGAAAATCCAACTTGTGGAAAGATCTATGAGAAAATCAAAAAACCTATAATAAAAATGCTAGATGGATAAGAGAAATTGAAGATGAATTTAGAGTCACATTGTGATAGAGATTTATTTATTTATTTATTTGATTTATTAATGACTTACAAAATAATAGGTATAAGTATAAACATGAGTAAGAATACAGGAAATAGATACAAATAAATGGAGACAATAGAACACGGACGGGAAGCACGATGGTGCACTTATGTACACCCCTTACAGACAGACCTCTTAGGAATGGGGTGAGGTCAATAGCTTAAAGGTAAAGGAGTGGGGGTTAGAGGATGGAATAACAGAGTCAGATAGTGCATTCCAGGCATTGACCACTCTGTTGCTGAAGTCGTACTTTCTGCAATCACGTTTGGAGCAGTTAACATTGAGTTTGTATCTGTTGTGTGCTTTTCTATTGTTGCGATTGAAGCTGAAGTAGTAATTGACTGGTAGGACATTGTAGCAGATAATTTTGTGTACTACGCTTAAGTCCAACTGTAGGTGGCGTAGTTCAAGGTTGTCCAAGCCCAAAATCTCAAGCCTGGTGATATAGGGTAATCTGTTGCGAGCAGAGAAGTGTAATACTCTTCTCGTGAAATACTTCACTCAATTGTATTAATGTCTGATATACAGTGTGGATTCCAGACAGATGAGCTGTATTCGAGGATTGGTCTAGCAAAGGTTTTGTATGCCATAGTGAGCAATTCAATATTTGCAGAGGAGAAGCTTTGTAAGATTAGATTTACAACTCTTAATCCTTCTTGGATGACATAAACTTAATACATAAAAATAAATGTGGTAAAAATCAAACGGAAAACCTAACAACAGAAATGGAATGAAAAGATTTAAAAATTTGACATTGCCTGGAAGTAATCAAGTAATCGCATGGCTTCTGTTTAAAATATCTAACTAGCTTATACCCCAATTATTGCTAAGCAGCTTAATGATGTATTTCATAAAAGGGGCATGAACAATTGATTAATGATACTGGCCAAATTAATCTAATTCAAAAAGACCCTGCAAAAGGGACAGCATCAAGAAACTACACTGATAACATACTTACTTAGAATGTTGAAATTATTCATCGGCATAATAGTAGACAATATTCAACTTAATTGATAGTTAAATTCCTTCTACATAGAACAGGAGGAAATAAAAGGAAAAAGAAAGGTACAAAAAACCCATTTCTGGTTGATAAAATGGTTCTGGAGAATTGCAAAAGCTTAAAAACTAACTTATATATGGTCTGAATTGATTATAAAAGGCATTTGATTCATTGCCACAAAGTTGGATCATCAAAAGTTTGGAAAATATTCGTGTCAGTAAAAACTTTAGAATGTTTATAGAACAAATAATGAAGCAGTGGAAAATAGAATTAGTGGTTGGCAATGAAAAATATGGGCTTGTCAACATCAGCAGAGGCATCTTCCATGGTGACTCATTATCATCCTTATTATTTGTCATTGTCATAATCCTACTTTTAGTGATTTTGAAGAAAACAAATCTTGGCTATTAAGTAACAAGAAATGCTAATAAAATCTCACATTTGCTTTTATATGGATGTTCTGAAGCTTTTAAAATCAGAAATCAAAATCCAATCACTGACAAACATGGTAAGAATTTTTAGCACAGAAATAGCAATGAAATTTGGCCTAGAGAAATGTTCTACAATAAATAAAGCAGAGTAAAATCACAAATAGTAATGGAATAGAAATGCTAAAATTGCCAAACTATTGAGGGCCATCAGGATGAGATCTAAAAGTATCAGAAAATTTTGCAGTTGGATATCAAGGATGGACATGTTAAAACGATGATTAGTAAAGAATACATCCAAAGAATGAGAAAATTGCTAATGGCAAAATCGAGTGGTGGAAATATTATCAAAGTTATTAATTCATGGGCCAAACATAATACCCTGCTGGAATTATGAACTGGACACAAGCTGAACTGGACAGTTTGGACTGAAAAATAAGAAAACTGATAATTATTCATTTTTCATTACATTGCAGTAGTGATATTGATAGATTATACCTGCCCTGCAAAAATGGAGGCAGAGCTTTACTTCAGGTCAAACAGTTGAAGAAGAAAAACATACATTGGCTGATTATGTAAAAGATAGTCAAGCCAGGTATTGATACAATTATAAACTGGAACTTACTGAATGTAGAGAAAACAAAACATAAATATCAAACTAATGCAATATAAACCAAGCAAAATGCTGGCAAGAGAAACATTGCATGATCAATTTCTACAAAAGATTTTGGGGAAAGTAGATAAAGATAAAACCTGGCAATAGCTTATAACTGGAACTTTAAACATAATACAAGCCGATGCTTGATTTTAATTGTGCAAGAGGAAACTGTTTGAATTAATGCAATCTAGGCCAGAATTGAAAAATTGTCAAATGTTTTTAAGTGCAAAATAGAAATAGAAGAAACAGTAGATCAGGAAGGGTTAGAAGATCACACAAGCTGATTATGAATGGCATAACTATTTATTAATTAAAGTGTTATGCCACCCATACTCCCTACAAGGTCTCTGGGCATATTTGCCAAAATGATTCATTGGAACATCCGTAAAAATTACTATGTGAACATTTGGTAGGAAGATAGCATTGAAAAAAGTAATTAAAAATGAGCAGTTTAAAATATTGTGGGATTTCCCATTTAGAAATCCCACAATATTTTAACCTGCTCGTTTTTAATGGGAAACCATTGAACACCCATGGCAGCAAAAGAGGCATGCTGTGGACCTCATCGATCAATTCTGGTTGCCAGGATCCAGGAGAAGAGTCTTTTTCAATTATCCTCTAGAACATTGGGCTTCCTGAAGAGAGAGATCCATTCACTTGGCTTCTGTAGGACCCTTAAAACCTAGCTTTGCCAATTTGCCTATGGCCCTGATGGAGGCATATCATCCTGGAAGTGATTAATGGACTGAGGGAAGATTCTACCCCCACCTCGTTTCTACCTTGATCCCTTCCTTGCCATCTTTGTTAATTTTAATGTTTAGGGTCTTAATATTTTAATGTTTACCTTGTTTTTACTCTGTTGTAAACTACCTAGAGTCTCCTGTAGGCGAGATGGGTGGCATAGAAATTTAATAAATAAACAAATAAATAAATACAAAGCGATAAAGTGTTGGCTCATAATAACCAGATGTAACTATGGCTGAAAAGAAGAAAGTGTGGATAATTGATATGGCAATTCCAGAAGATAGACTAGAAGACAAAGAATTGGAGAACATCACAAAATATCAATATCCTAAAATCAAACTTGAAATATTATAGCATATATTGGCCATTGTGGCCCCAGTTGTTGTTGACAGAGCACTTCAAAAAATAGGCACATTGTGCAATTACAAAAGGCCACACTGCTTGGATCCACACACATATTATGCCTATGCAATACTAGGTTTGAGGGAACACCTTGATGGTATGAAGGCCAAATCAGTTAAAGAACTGACGGCTGCAACGTTGTTTTGAATGGATTATAATTCTACTTATTTGAGAAGAAAACTCAAATTAGTGGGTAAGAATGCCAAATCCAGTCTAAATATCTGGCTGATTATGTGAGCAACCATAATAATGATGTAACTTATTATGCATTATGACATCCTAAATTGGGAAGAACTCAGTGTATAGGAAGGCCAATACCAGCTGAAGAATTGGTAGTTGACATTTGACATTTTTATGTCTATATAATAATAGTAATAATAATAAACTAGCAACAATGGTGCATTGAACATCAAGGGATACCACTGGCCAACAAGCAAGAACTGGTGGGGCTATAAAGTAGATAAAGTAAGAGAAAACGAAGAAGCTAAAGTTCTCTAGGACTTCAGAATTCAACAGGCAAGTATCTGCCACACAATAATCAGCCTTAATTATTGTCAAAGAAGAAAGACAAAAATGCTGGATAGTAGAGATTCTAATACCTGGAAACAGTGGAATAGAAAAGGAAGAACTGGAGAAAATCACAAAATATGAAGACTTGCTATAGAGGTAGACCAACCAAGCAAAAGAAAGGTCAGAGAGCATCAATGGTAATAGGTACCAAACCATCTGAAGCACTATTTGAACACCATTGGCACTGATAAAATCACATCAATCAATTGCAAAAAACAGCTTTATTTGGAACAGCTTACATCCTATGATAAAATGTTTAACACATCAACATCTGCCTATCCTAGGTTCTTGAGAAAAAAAACTCAGTAGGCGGATAAAAATGCCAAATCCAGTCTAAACATCTGCCTGACTTTATGACCAAACAACAACTACACCATCATCATCATTATCACCCCCACCCCCACCATCATCATCATCCAATCTTTCTGGGATTCAATTGAATTTGTTTTGACCCATCCAACTTATAAAACCTTACCATTAAGTACTCATGCCACCACTGTATAATAAAAATGTTCCTTTTCATTTGAATCTTGCGTATTTGGCTGGTTTGCTTTCCATTTTCTTATGTTTCTCAATCTTGAATGGAAAGCAGCCAACCTTTCCTGCTCCATCTGTATTACACACTATGCAGATGACTGAAAAGATTAAAGATGAACACTTTTTTTAAAAAAAAATAAAAGCTTTAGGAGTAAAGAAATTTCTTTCCAGTTTAAACGTTGTAGTTCTTTCATTAATATCAATTGTACTGGGCATGAGAGACACATGATGACACAAATTGCTAATAGGATGTATCAGAATTAATTCCTGCTTGGTCTCATTCCTACTCCTCCTTTAAAATTCTTGCCAGTTGTAGTACAAGATATTTTCTCTTTGACTTGATGTTACAAGATGGCTGAAATAAAATTGGAAAACTGGGGTAATTAGAAGTACAACATTAGTAATAAAATACATATAATAAAACACTAAATGCAAGAAGGTCAGGGGAAAACAGTGGGGTTGTCTCTTTTGTCCAAAGCAATAAAGTTATGGTCTGAATTTTGTAGCTGAGAAATTCAAGTGACTCATCCTATTGGCTTTAATTGTCCTACTAGGAAGTTAGGAAAGAGCTTCTATACAATTGGAACCAGTAACTCGATTGTTATACAAAATGGTCGCTAAGCCAGTTTGGTCTAGTGGTTAAAGCACCAGGCTACAGACCAGAGTCTATGAGCTGTAGTCCCACCTTAGGTATGAAACCTTGTGTCAGTTCCTCTATCTCAGCCCAACTCATCATACAGGATTGTTGTTATGAGGAAAATACGAGGAGGAAGAAGAAGAATGTATCTTCATTGCTTTTAGTTATTTAGAAAAATAATAAAGGTGAAATAAAAATCAAGAAAGAAAAAAAAGAACTTTGCTTACAAATTTATTTTACCTGTCTTCTGCTTTATAGACCTCATAAATGTGATAATTGGTTACAAAGTTTCTTTTTCATTATTGAAATTGTGAACAATTGCTAAAGAAGGCAGTTGCTGTATGAAGACTACCTGTACTTGTACATAGTTGTGGTAATCTTTACACATATACTGAATTGGAAGTTTTCCTTTTCCCCACACTTTAAAAGTTCTTGCTAACAAAACCTGACAAACCTCTTTTTTTCCTCATGGTTTTATATGTATAAAAGTGTCAAAAATTCTTATTTTAAGTTTAAAAAGTAAAAAATAAGGAAAGAAAGATTTCTTCTCTTACTCTGAGAATCCTTACATGTGAGGATGAGTGTTCTGTTTAGCTTCCCTAATGATTTTTTTCCCTAGTTGAATCATTTTCATTTGTCAGATAGGATTTCCCAAAGGAAATTCATCAATTTCTCTGGAGCTTCAACCAATCCAAAATCCCTCATAAATACTTGATTTGTGGATTCTGTTTGCAATACTCACAAAATGCCTTTCCTGTTAAAGCTTTTGTAATTAAAACACCATATTTTTGGAACCAAATAAGGTTGGTAATGCACTAGGCTGATTCACAAATTTGCAGAGGTTACATTTCTTCATTTGGGTGCGAAGAATCGTTGTGATGGTTGCTCTTAACAGCTTACATCCTATTTCATGGTATAATGGGCTCTAGTGACAAAATGACGTAAGTTTGCCCTAATCATTGATTCCTTGAAGTGTTAGATAGATAGAAAGAATATGAATACCAATAAAATAAAATATTTGTCGGTCAGGGTTGAAATGAAGGGTCCTATTAGCACTGATGATGTTACCTAGTTTGGGTGATGAAACGTCTTCAAGAAAACAAGCTTAGAGAGCACCAACGACTCCTAAGGAATATGAATGTAATGCAAAGAGTATTTTACTTAATTTCACTTGATTGTATTTTAAGTCCCATCAGGGCTTCTAAACTAGAATTACATTTCTCAGAAGATAAGGAGTGTAATTGTGTACTTCTAAATTTATTTGAAGCCAGGTACCCCAATCCACATCTCCCACATTTTTAGTGTTTATTGTAATAGCAGTAATCATGATGAACTCACTCGGCATTAATAAGGCTGTCATATCTGCTTGTATAAGAAAGTTCTCTATAGTTAATCATTAATTAACTGGGTTATTATATTAAAGTATTACCAGACTTGGTATGTAGAAATGGTTTACGTTATAATCTCCTAGCACTGAAACCATGTAAGATCTTTTCAACATGGTTTCAGCATGAGAAAAATGGCAACTGAAAAGAAAGCAATGGATTTATCGTCAATCTACAAGTGTGGCAAACATCACAGCCACTTATAGTTCTAAGATACACAAATACAATGTCATGTCAGCAGGAGTAGGTAGGGTTGTATGTTTCAAAGGAATGTGAAAAAATATAACAAGGAAATTTTAGAATAATTAATCTGAAAGGAAATTACTTAACACCAGTCACCCTGATCTCAGACTGATAAATGTCTGGGAATTATAAGTTAAGTGTAAGCGTCTTTTAATTTGTCCCAGCTTGGATGAAAACTAGAACAATACGGGCTTATCTCTCTTTCTTTTTTCTCTCTCTCTTCAATATCCACACTCCTGATTGTGATATCCTTTAGAATTTAACTAAAGCCTTTTGGTTTCTTTGTAGTTTCTCTCTTCTCCTTGTATCTCTTCTGATAACATGCAAATTACATGACCTTTCTTTGAATCAGTTCTGAGAAAATAAATCAACTATTTTCACGAACTTTTTATCTGGCTCATTTCTATGATTACAAAAAATTGTTTATCTTCCTGAGCGAAACTGAACTCATATGGCTAGGAACATTTTTGTACAGTATTGATCTCTAATTGATTTGCACAAGCAAACAAACATTTTGAACAAAAGTTTATTCGAAAACATCGTTTCAAAGTTGTATTGTCTATGAAGATCTGCACACACAAAGTGGGTTGGATAATTTGCTGAGAAAGATATAGCTTTGTATATAAGAACATTTAGTTGGTTTTGAATATTGCTTCATATAGAATCAGAAGTTTAGTGTATGTCTGAAATGAGTAAAATCAGGGACATAAAATAAGAAAGAAAATGCTAGTGTGTTTATCATTAAATCTTTCCATGACAATTTTGTCTCCATCTATAACAAAGGATATAATATTTTCCTTGCATGGATATGAGCCAGAAAAAACAACCTCTTGTAAGTGATATGGGAGGGATAACCAGCAGATCTCTCATGTTCTTCACCTTGATGGATGAGATTTCGCTTGAAGGCTTCCTCTTCATCATAGCAATGGCGTCAGTGGTCAGCTTAATCAGAATATTTACAACCTGATGGGGCAACCTTTCCAGGATGACATTTTAGGCACTAGACTGGCAATTCTACAGCATTACTGTGCTACAAGTTGAAATCCTCATAATTATTTCAACAAAATTAAAAGGTTTAAGATTTTATTTATTTTTAGTATGGGTTTTTAATAGAGATTTTGTTAAAGATTCAGTAGAAATTTGTCTTTAAAAAGCTTTGGCATTTTTAGCCAGACTTTATAGACTTTCTCCTGATCAGTGCTGATTTGATTCCCTTTCCCCCCGGTCACTTTTTACGGTACAAATAAATGCTGAAAATCAAAAGAATACAGGTAATCCTCAAATTACGACCACACTTGAGTCCAAAATTTATGTTGTTAAGTGAAAAGTTTACGTGAGTTTGCTCCATTTTACGACTTTTCTTGCCACAGCTATTAAGCAAATCATTGTGTTTGTTAAGTTAATAACATGGTTGTTAAGTGAATCTGGATTCCTCACAGGGAAGCTCCAATGGTTGTAAGTGTGAAAAACAGTCATCAGTAATTTTTTTCAGTGCCGTTGTAACTTTGAATGGTCACTAAAGGAACTGTTATAAGTTGAGGATTACCTTATTGCCTAACACCAAGTTTATAGCACCAGTTAACATGGGTTCTTCAATGATTTGTGTTTGGTAGATTTTTTTTTTTTAAGGAATGTAAAATGCAGTTTGTAAGAAAACTATAATTCCGAATTTTGGATATCCATTGAATTTCATCCCCATTCCATTTAATATAAAAATTATTGCCCCCAGAAAGTTTTGCTTCCCTGTGCTCATTTCCTAAACTGACATGTAAAGGAAAATGGAAAAATAACATCAGAAACAATAACTTTGTGAGAAATGAAAGTATTTCTCACAATACAACCCTCATGTGCATATATGTATGATACAGAATTGAAATACAATGGTAGAAGTCTAGTCTCCCTCCCTAAATGTTTAAGTAATAGAGTGACAACACATGACTGGAGTATGAAATAGTAAAATAGATAGTGATCTGCCTTCAGGGTTTATTTTTTTCCCTTAGTAGACATTTTCCTTGACAAATGGAAATGTCCAGAAGGAGTATTTCACCTTCACCTTGAACTCATGGTTTACTTTTCTGCCCTTCCCAGTTAGTAATCAGTTGAAACTATAAAGTTCCAGAGCAAGATAATTCACCTTGCATGGATGCAGCAGGTCCTTTTTTTTTTTTTTTTTTNAATATTTCTCATCTGGAAATGGATCTATTTCAGTTTGCTTGAAAAAAGTGAAAGGTTTTTTCCTGGGTTTTTTTTTGGGGGGGGAGAGGGGGAGCATTGTGCTTCAAATTGATAAGTGCCATTACAACATGTTTAAAAGATATTGTCTTTTCCCCAAATCAAACAATTCTATTTAGCATTTATAGAGTAGCATATCACTAATAAGATATTAAATTCTGATTTGTGCTTAGAGTTGAATGGCATTTTAATTGGTGACTTGTATTCTGGATTGTGAGGGTAACAGGATGAAAAAGGTTAGAAACAATATGAGAAACAGTTGCAGAACAGAACCAGCAAACAAAACAGGTTCGAGTAGCCAAATCATCCCTGCAGACCAGTGATTGAATTCAACCAGTTTGTACCACTTCAGGAGAACTGGTTGTTAACTTTCTGAGGTGAACTGGTTGTTGGAAGAAATCATTAGGGTAGAGAACCAGTTGTTAAATTATTTGAATCCCACCACTGCTGCAAACCACATATCTATCTGCCTGTTCTTCATTAGAAGGTAGTTGTGGATTTGGATATCCTTTCCATTCTTAAATGGATATGTAGACTATGCAGAGGATGTGATCCTGAGTTGTTTAAGTTGGAAGTCCTACTAAAATGAATAAGATGGGCTTCCAAAAGATATGCATTGAAGAACTGCACTTCTTGTTCTGCCACAGTTCCATTCATATTATAATACTTGTATTCAGATGGTAGATAGGGATGAAGCCTATAGAAGAGAATAGAATTCTTTATTGGCCAAGTGTGGTTGGACATACAAGGAATTTGTCTTGGTGCAAATACTCTCAGTATACA